>JAWMAG010000054.1:1225000-1247500 GCA_037013455.1 Ceratitis rosa | reverse complement strand
CGCTTTGTTATTGATTCCCTCTGGCTTCCTAAGGCACCTCATCGAAACGATAAGAGACGCTATCTATCATAGTAGGCCAAGCAAACTATAGATGTTGGAAGTTTGCCCTTTTTCAAGCTGTTTCTCCATAACCTTGTGCTCGAAAAGGCACCCTAAGTAGTCTGAATGTGGTTCAGTGAGATATTGGCTTCTCTAAATCTCCTTTATTTTTGAAATATGTCCAGGTCCAGGGAGTTCACGCCGTGTGTCTTTACTCGAACCATTTCCAGAAGGCTGGGAAGGAATTGCTGGACTTCGATTAAAAATTTCAGGCTTTACCCTTCCCCAGAAGAGACATTATAGATGTTAGTTTCCTCGATCTCTTCGATTTTATCTTCATATGTCGCTCCATACCTTAAATCGTAGATATATAATATGTACGTAACTTTATAAATACATATATGTATATGTATATATATAAATATATGTACAAAGATTCGTATTAAATATGAATAATGCATTTTTTAGTACTTTCCCATTCCCTAAAGTTTATTATCTCTATTTCCTTTTATTGGCTGCCTTTACTCATATGCCTAAGAATTTACATACATACATACATACATACATACATACATACATCCATACAAACATACATATGGTACATACATTTGTATGCAATTCTCAGTTATAAATCCTTGCTGGATGTCGTAACTCACGAACAGCAAACACAAGCATATAAATAACGACGAAAACACATACAAACATACAAATGAATATATTAGAGCAAAACAGACGAGAAAGAATATTCGAATTGTGCAGCGATGAGTGAGAGTGAAGTTTAATTTCATTCGTACCGTTCGTCAGACGACGCTGAATGCCAAGTATGCTTTCAAACAAAAAAAAAAAAACAATTCAAAAAGAAGCAAAAAAGGCACAGAAACAGAAAATGAAACGCAAAACCAAAAAATCACAAGTAAAAAAACAGTGAAAAAAGTCGAAGCGCAAGCAAGCAGAACCCCTTTACTAACTCTACTAACAAAGACTATGCAGCGGCGCAGAAGCAGCGAACGTAAATGAAGAAGCAGTTAGTAAAAAGCAAGATAGAAAGAAACAGAAACCGAAGAGGCTAAAATCAGAAAAAAACCCTTTAGCGACTCCCCACCATCAAGCACCACCAATATCACAAGTACAGACCGTATGATGGCACAGAACGTTGGCGAATTGATAGTCAACGCTGCGCTGCTTACTGCCGCTTACTAAATAATAATGCGCTTATACATACATATGTACATACGTATTATTGTAATTGTTGTTGCCTTTTGTTGTTTTGTAATCGCAACCAAAGTCAGAGTCAATGTTAGATATCATGTAATGGGCCAGAAAACCGGTTTTCATTAATGTCCAACAAAATGCTCGGGAAATAAGCATTCAACATTCGCTCAACTACACTCACACTCTCGCTCGCTGTCACGCTCTCTATCGAAAAGAGGAAAAAACACCTAACTTTGCGTTTACTCTCCGCTAACCAAATAAAATCACAGCTAATCGGTGGTCAGAGAACAAACAGACACACACGAGACCATTACGAACGGTCAGTGGTGGTCCACCTGTGTATATATGTACATAGGTATGTACGCAAACAAACACGTACGCACACATAAGCAATTATAGCTGTAAATTTGTCGTCAATCGGCTGATCGACTGGCACGGCTCGGCTCTAGTGTCCGAATGTCCAAGCGACCGGCCAACACCACCACCACCACCACCACCACCGGCACACCAACCGTTGGGACGGTTTACCGGTGGCGCACAGGTGACAGGCAGTGCAGAGAGCGTAGAGCACTTAATGGTAGTTTTCTCTTTCGCTCACCTGCAGTGCGCTCTCTCTTTCACTCTCTCTCTCCCTCTCTCTCTCTGGCTGAAAGCGTGCTTGTGTGCCTTGAATTCGCCGCAAAATCAACGGATCGCAGCTGTGTGCCTGTGTACATGTGTAGGTCAGTATGTTTCCCAGCGACCGGCTGCCGTTGGACGCTCTGCATGTGAATAACGTTAGTTCGGCGAATATTTAACAAGTCAATAGGTAAACATAGTCGGTTGTGGACAGTTAAGTGAGAGTGGTAAGGAAAAATGAAAACAATCTTACATATATACTCTTATGTGTGTATGTTTGTATATTTCATTAATGAAGCTCAATGCTCAAGCGCAGATCTATGTTTTGGAGAGCGAGTAGCTCAGAGAGAACCAAAGTTCTTTTAAATTTTCTATCACATTTTCTTATTAGATATTTGTTTGTATGAGTATATTCGTACGTATGTTTCTTGATATATATGTAGTTACTTTGCACGACTTTTTGTGGATTCTGAATAATAAGTAGTATTGCCAAGTAGTTTTTAATTCATAATATCTGCTAACATATGAGTATTAATGAATGTATACATATATGGTACATACACACATACATATATGTATTAAGACGTATTATGAGTAATTTCTGTTTAATATTATTTCAATTGCTCAATTCGAACTAATGAATTCCTTCAATAACGAGCAGAACTATTACATACATATATATTGTACATAAAACAGGCATTTATAAAGCCGCTGAAGCGATTTTCGGCTCCACTTCCAGCTTATGGTATGGATCTCGATGTTTTCCCAACAAATGCAGGGACCTGCAATCTATTCCAAATCGCCTCTTAATCAGTATACCCGCAGGATGTTAGGGGTTTGTCTGGCTAGTACCAAATCCGTGACCTTCCAAGAATAACGCAGATTAATCTCAAGGCTCTGCGTTCTCTGGGTTCTTCTACATGTTCAGCGTCCTACTTAATCTCGACCGCGTAGTGGAGTGTTTTCAAAAAGAGCCCGAGAGGTTTCGCATTGTTGTTGGAAGCGCAAAAGTATTATCCGAAGTGGTTTTTGAATATATGCAGGATTAACAGTCCCTGGTCGGATAAAAACATAGGTCGTTCGGTTACAAAGAGACAACTGTTGCGAGAACTTTTGGATTTTAGTTGTCTCTTCTGACCTTCATACCTTGCCGCGGATAAATATTTGAGCCCGTAACACACAGGTTCGACATTCTAAGCCCCAAGACGGAACCAGCACAGAGGGGAATGCCAAAACGTCAGTTTGGATCAAGGTTTTCCCGTGTCCCAAAGTGCGAATAGGGCATAAACCGGTAAGAGAAAACAGCTAGCACAGGTTCAACATCAAACACCAATCCAGGAAACCCACTAACAATGCTGAATCTTAGTATTCTAAATCTATTAAGCTATCTTCTTTTGATAGGCTTAGCGCCATACCTGCCACTTTACTAACGACGGAACAGAATCCCTGCCATTTAGGGTAAAGATATACTCGATGTCAGTTTAAAAGATAGAAATTTGGGAAAAACACTGTATGTGCAGAGGTACAGACACTCCCACAGCCCAAACCACAAGGCCCTTTATGCACCAAAGTGCACCTCGCACCAAGGGTGCTTGGTTAGTCATCCGGCTGAATATATTTCTACTGATAATAAGGCATACAAGTATAAACTTCAGAGATGCATCGCGGCACTACGCAGCGTGGACTGACTCAAGAGAGTATCTCGTGCCGTGTGCGAACGAGCCCTCCACTACGTAAGACGTTTTCGAGCTCTGATGTGTTGGCAACATTAAACTATCAACCATAGCAACGTTTCGTATTAGTATTTTTCATAATAGATGGTTCCCTTCCAGCCCTCACAGATTTTGGTTATAACGTCTACTTCATTACTGTAAAAGTCAGCAAGTGGAGTTGTGACGCAATATAGGAAAGAAGAAGGTACCACAAGTCGTTCTGCCAAACTATCAAAATCGGCTGCCGCGTATAACACCACGAGCGAAACTAGGCGGACAACCTTTGGCGCTGTCGACGCAGTTAATGCATTCTTAGTCTTGGAGGGACTAATTGACCCATATGAGGCTTTCTTCCGCTATATGATGCCCTGTAATAGGCTTGATCCCAGGCAACCGTAATAATGAAGAGTTGATGCAAGTTCTCTTCAGTGGACAACGGAAGGCAACAGAAAATTCTTCATTTGATGCACAAATCACAGAGAAATAAACGAAATTTGCAGTTCAAACGAACTTTCTTGGGAAGGTTTGAATAAAATAATATTAAATATTATCAGGTGGGGAAAATCGGGCAAGAGAGGGGTTTCGAGGCATAACTTCTAAGAATATCTCCATTTGTATTTGGAATCAACAAAAGGAGCACTTGAAGTGATTTGAGGTTTCATAAATAAAGTGACAGAGAACGAAAAGCGAAACTGTAAGGAAGGAAAATTAACATATTACACACATACATATACACATACACGTATATACAAAAAGAATTATAAAAACCAATTTCGCTGAATTCACAATTTTCACCCAATACTGGTCTTCTACAAACCAAAGCCACTTAAATTTGCCCAAAAGCTAGAACTCCACCAAAAAAGTGCAGCAATAAACATGCAACAAGCCCAAGAAAAAAACATATAAAAAAACAAAAACAATAAAAAAGCGAATCCAAAAAAATCGAAACACCAAAAAGACCGCGAATAGCTGAAAAAAATTCAGAGTCAAGAGCAATAACAGCAAAACCAGCAAAAAAAAAATCGAAAAAATCGACGTTAGTGCAAGAAGTACACATAAACAAACATACGAGTACACCTATGTGCATAAAAAACTATATAATACATACTCGTACATATGAAGTAATAGCCAAAACACCAATGCAATCCAAAACGACGAAAATGAGAGGGCAAGAAAAACACACACACAACAACGTCGAGTTGCCGGCAAAATAATAGACACACCGGACGACAAATGAGTATAAAATAGAAGAAAAGAGGTGGAAGAAGAAGAAGAAGCAGCAGCAACGAGCAACAAGCTGAATACGTAACATAACATAACCTAACAGGCAACAACAACAATAATAGCAATAAGCATTTACAAAGGTAATACAAGTCTTACCTCTACCTTGACTCTGAACTACGAAGCCACGACCGGCGAAGCCAAATTCAAGTCAAGCGCAATCAAACCGCAAATCAAGAAACCAAAGCAAAACTAAAGAAAAACTAAGCACTAAGCGGAGGCATGTGTAGAGCAGCACTTGAAGTTCGATCGAGAAGGCTCAAGTCGAGCCGCGGAGGGGTGTGGAAGTGCTGCCAGCAAAGAGTTGGTTAAAACATGTGGTTGGGAGCTGCCGGCCATTACAGCTAACTTCTAAGCCACACGCTCAGCTGAGTAACTGTGAAAATATAAAATGAGCAGAGAGTGAGAGAGCAAGAGAGTAAGAAAAATCTCCAATTAGCCACGCCGAACGGCCAACAGGTGAGACAAATCGAGCGAGTGCATTTCGATTATATTTGTGAGCGTGAAGAGAGTACAAGCGTGTGTGCTACAATAATAGCAATAAAGCGTATAAGCATATGATAAACTGTAAGGCTAAGGCAGGCAAAATGCGAAAACCGTTAAACACAAACACACGTTTAATTGGACTCATACGTCCATCGCACGTACACAGAGAGCGTCTAAAGCCGAGCTGAGCTCCTCAACAACAACCCCAATAGTGTGTGTGTGTGCGCGTGAGTGCTCTTCCGCCAATGCACGCCATCACCAAGCCACTCGCACACCTGAGCCACGATCACCTGTGCTCACCTACCAGTCAACACTTACACACACGCAACCCTCTGCGTTGTGTCAACCCACTTTTGTACGCAATCAGAATTTTATAGCACTGTCTCTCCACAAACGTATGCTTTAGGGAGAGAGTAAGCGTCCGCACGCTTAGAACTGTTGCTGCTGCTGCGGCTTAGAATTCCGTTGGTGTCGCTTGCATTGCTCAGTTCTAGCCACAAACGTCGTATGTACGTTACACGATTTTGCAGCTTACGGTGTTTTTCTACACTTGCAACAACAACAACTTTTTTTTGAGCATGCACAATCAATTCTAACAATACCAAGACGGCGAAAAGAACTTCTAAAAACGGCACTCATTCGCTCAGTGATCGTTCACAGAGCCGAGGCGTTCGAAAAGCAACCGTCCCAAACGATTTGTGACCGGCTGTATGCATGTAGGTGTGTGTATACGTGCGTATTTGTTAAAGAGCCGATGTTCCACCACCGTTGCTGCCCGATATTGTTGGAGTCCCGATCTACACTTACGCCTAAATTCATGTTCCGGTGTGTGTGTGTGTGTGTATGTGTGTGTGTGTGTGCGTGTAGTGGATAAACCGCTGCTGCTTCTGCTGATTGACGTCGTCGTAAACTCGGACTGACTGACTTTGGACTAACTGCTTGTGCGCGAGTACCGCTGGAATACAGTAAGAGACGATCCAGCGTTGAGGATACACGCGTGTAGCGCTTCCAAATCGCGTTCGTCGTTTTGCAAACCAAATCCAACTAACAGTGAATCAGTTAGATATTGTGTCAAGTTCTAAGTGGAAAAGCAAATACATACATATATATAAATACATACTCACGTACATATAAGTGTTAAATAATAGATTTCCTACTGCCAGAAACACAAGCCAGGAAAATAAAGTAAGATTTAAAAAATTTAAAACAAAATTGATCGGGAAATTTTCTTAGTGAAAAATGTGTGAAAAGTAAAGAATTTTCTTGGAAAAAGTGAAAAATATAAATTCTTTATGCGAAAGTTGTGCATATGAAGGATTAAAAGGCTAAAATCTAGCAAAGAAATTTTACTTAGAAAACTAGCGCATGATTTAAGAATTTTTATTGAAAAATAAAAATAAGTATTGAGAAAAAAATTAATAAAATTTTTAAAATAAAAGAGTGTATATTAAAAAAAAAAAATATTAAAGAATATTAATAAAATAATTAATTTTCGAAATATACATTATGAAAATTTTATTCGAAACACTTATTAAAAAAACAGAATAATTAAAAAAAATCTTTAAATTAAAAAAAAAAAATTAAAAACAAATTATAAATTTTTAACAAACACTGTTTGAAAAAGCTGTGCAAAAATACTGAAAAAGTGCTTTAAAATAATAGTGGGTGTTCTCAAAATATACTGAGCGAAATAAGAAATTTTAAAATAATTGGAAAATATACGAGTATTCGTGCTCACAAATTACCGAAGAATTTTTCAAACAAAAAAAAATTGTGAAAATAATTTTAAAAAATACACTTCAAAATCCAGTGAATTTTTCAAAAATGGCGAAACAATCCCAAAATACTTTATACAAAAATTGCAAGCAAAAGTAAAGAAAATATTTAATAAAAAAATTTACACAAAATACAATTTTCGAAAATTATATTCAACTGTGTTCTACAACAAACAGTAGCATTTGCAGCGCCAGCAAAAACACGCATTCGTGGATTAGTGTTTTGCTGGGCAGTGACTATGACTACAACGTGAGTGGTGCTAAAAAAGCATACATTCCAAAGTATAAAATAATAAATAAAAACTAACATTTATTAAAGAAGAAAAAAAAACGCACACAAAATGCCGAAAATTTTTCTCATCAAAAACCGCCTGCATCAGCAGCAACAGCGCCTGTTGGAATCACAAAATTTGCTACAGGACAAAAACGAAGATGATCGACTGGTGCCACCGTTGAGTCCATCACCACCAGTTGGTGGCAAGCCGCATACGCCAACGGCAGGCACACGTTCATATACACCAACACCCACACGGCATTTTTATAGTGGTCGTAGAACACCCAACACATTCGGTGCAGCGCCAACTACAACGCCGTCATCAGCAGCAGTTGTACCGACACCAGTACAGCCACCCAAAACGCCTGAACCGCAAGGCACCAGTGATGCAGGGAGTGATGCGCCAACAGAGCATGTGCCTCCAGTAACAAAATCAACATCGGAGGGTGTTGAGGAATCCAGTGTATTAAATACAGAACCAGTGAATCTGTTACCAGTAACAGCAGTACCAACAACAACAACAACAACAACAGCAGCAGCGGCAGAAACATCAACGGCAACAGAAGGTGTTGGAAATGCTCCAAATACGCCACCACTTTCGCGTAAACGCTTCCATCATCGTCGCTATTACTTTGGCCAACAGCAATTACTACTGCAACAACAGCAACAACAACAACAGCAAGAACAGCTACAAGAGAAAAAATTATGTAATGGTGATAATGATGCCGACGCTGACGCTGCAGAAGGTGAGTTTTCTTAAGGAATTTTATTTGATTTTTGATTACTTTTTTATATCAGTGAAGTGTTTTTTAGGGTAGGGAAAAAGGTGCCCGTTATAATAAAATTTTAATTTTTATATATGTGCATTAAGCAGAGAATGACGATTATATATTTTACATAGAAATCCGCGCTCAGAAGGCAGGTTCTTTCAAGAAACATTTCGTTTTCAAGAAAGGAAGAAGTTCGTTGCTTAAGTCTTTTGTGTCTGTGATTTTTTCTAATTGTACAAAAGCTGCATTAAAAAACCTTAGACAACTTTAGTGAATATTAAAATAATTTGTTTTATGGTCTTTCCTTTTCGAAAAAAGTGTATTCTAAGATTTCCACAATGTTTGGAAAAAATTTCATTTCAAAAAAAAACAAACAAAAAATATGCGACATTTTTTAAAAACTAATTTTCTTTATCTTCTGTTTGTATAAATAAAAATTAAATTCTAAACTGCTCAAAAATATTTGCAAAATAAGAAAAATATAAAATAAAATTAAATAAGTAACATAATCTTATAATTTTTAAAATATTTGAAGCGTTTTTTGAAATGGATATGAAAAAGTAATATAAAAATAATATTCCCATTACCCTAAAAACTTAGCTCTTTAGATTTTTATATTCTACTCTAAGCTCTCCTTACGAGATAAAGCCTTGCTTATGAAATTCAGCAAGAATTTGTAAGCATTTTAAAAAAAATTGATTTAAGCAAAAAGATTAAAAATATTTTATTGGATTTTCAAAAATTGTGTGTAGACCAATTGTGGCAAAGCGAAATCACTTTTAAAGTCATTTCTCGTTCCCTGCAAAAAAATATTCTATTTATAATATAAAATAACAAGTTCGCTGCTGAAGTCTTTTGTTTGATATAGGGTTTTTTTAACAATCCTTAGGGGCAATTAACGAAATAAGTTAAAAATAAACAAATTTGTTCGATGTGCAGAAGATATAAAAAATTAGAAATATATAAATGAGAAAATAAAATAAAATTAAAACTGAATAAAATAAAATAAATTAAAATATTATAAAATAAAAAATAAAATAAAATAGAAAATAAATAAAATAAGATAAAATAAAATTAAGTGAAATAATGAACATAAGAAATAACACAAGATAAAAAACAAATAAAATTAAAACTTAAACAGATTAACAAAATTATTTAGTTCAAATTAATAAAATATAAATATAGAATAAACGAGTTAAATCAAGAAATTAAATTCAACTACATGAAAAAACATAAAATGCAACCAAATAAATATTAAAAACAAAAATTAAAAACTTAAATTAAATAAAATTAAAAAATAAAGTAAAATAAGAATTAAACAAAAAAAAAATTAATTATAATAAAAAAAATTAAATAAAATGTAATGAAAATAAAGTAACATAAAATAAAATAACATAAAAATAATATAATTAAATAATTATAATTAAATTATCCGCTTATAATTAATGCATAAGTTAAAATGAAAAGAAAGTTGAATAACTAAAATTAAACAAGTTTAATTAAAAATATGAAGTAAAATAAATAAAAAGATTAAAACATGTTATAATAAGATTAAATAAATTTAAATTAAATAGCTATATATTTTTAATATATATTATTATATTATTTTTAAAATAAAGTAAAATTAAATTAAAATTAAAAAGAGGCAAAGAGTATAGTAAAAAAGATAAAATAAAATAAAATTAAATTAAATGGAATCAAATCAAATAAAACAATATAAGCAAAATAAAATAATATTTATTAAAAAAAATAATATGGAATAAAAGCGCACTAAACTAAAAAAGAACAAAAATAATCAAATTTTAATTAAATGATCTGTTTATAATTAATAAATAAACAAGTTAAAATGAAAAGAAAGTTTAGTAACTAAAACGAAACAATTTAAATTAAAAATATGAATTAAAATAAAATTATAATTATTAAATATTATAATAAGAATAAATTAAATTAAATTAGATTAAATATATTCAAATATGAAACTATGAAATATTTTAATTAATTTTTAATATAAAAGAAAATTGAATTAAAATTAAAAAGGGGCAAAATAAAATTAAATAAAACCAAATGAAATTAATCAAAATAATAATAAAATAAAATAAAAAATTTCCATTTTTAGTGACGTTCAAAAACACCTTATCTGCATATTAAATCATATAACTCTCATAAAAATGCATAATAACCGCACATTTCCATTTTCTGCTTGCCCAATGCCCACTATTTGTTGATTTAATTAAGCCATTCGCTCGTTCTCTTTATGCACAATATCTGTCGATCATTTGCGAGCGATATCATCATAAACTAATTAATAGCAAACAACAATTGGTCAACACCCATTTTGTTAAAATAATAATAACAGCGAAATAATAAATAAAGTATAATTTAATAAGCAAAATAAGAGCATAAATTTCTATAAGTAGACAAATCTACATATATCTATATATATATATATATTGTTAGAAATTAAGCAGTTGTGAACAAATGAGCGGTGATTACTCGCGCTTGCCACCATTAAATGCGCTACAGTCTGACAAGAGACAAGACAACTTGACACATGTATTTTGCTCTGAGCTGAAAACCGACAAATACTATAATCTACAGAACAAAAACTCACATTCATCATCACTTTACTACATATTATTCTTAGCTAAAATTTTTAGTGCGCAAAAGCACAGTCTCAGACGCCAGCAGGCAAGATGCTTAGTTGGGAAAAAACTTTGTGCTGAAAAGGTATAAAAAATCTTACAACGTAGGGACTCTCAGCTGTGCAGCGGCGAGCTTAAATGCAAATTTAATGAAATTGTAGCGACATTAAAATAATTAAAGCTGTGATCTCCTTATATTTGCGCATATATATATAATTTTTTTTTCTAAATTTTTTTATTTTCATCTTTTTTGCCTTACTTATGCATGCATTTTTTCATTTTGTAATTTTTTGCTCATTTATTTATTTATTTATTTTTTTTTTGTTACAATCATTATTTCAAGTCATTGAAATTTTTACTGCTTTTGCATGGGGGTGTGTTTGCCTTATATTGTCAGAACGCAAGCTCAAGCACAATTCTTTTAAGTCAAACAAAATTAATATATACACTTTTACATATACTCGTATGTATGTATATATTACGTTGCATATATAATACTTATTTATAAACATCATAATTTAGCGTAAGAATAATTGTTTATGGTATTGCTTTAACGTAACAATGCAAAAATTCTAAAATTCATTTCAATTCACAAAGCGCATTAACCGTATGAATGACGGCCAGCCAGCCAGCCAGCTAGCCTGCTTGACGTGCTGATTGACTGCCAGCACCCACACACACACACACACATACTAATGCTCATATACAGCGACACACGCTTATGATTTTGCTATTGCTCTTTGAGTGGCTACTGTCTCGCTGCATATAAAAGGCGTGCATATTATTTTTGCTGCTGAATAACTGAATGATTGACCGAAATGAATGATTGTCAACGACTGCTTAAATGTCGGTGCTTTGTATGATATTTGCTTTGAATTTTTTCCACTCTGCACTGTTCTAAAGTAATGCCAATTTATTATTTTGGTTATAAAAAATTATTTTGAACTCTAATAAATTTGTTTATTGTAGCAATACATTATTTTGTGATTTCATTCATGCATTCGGGGAGTCATAATGATAAAAATATTCATGAATATAATTTTGGGAAATAATAGAAAAAATATATAAAATATTTTTAAAAGAAAATGTAATAAAATAAAATTAGGTAACATAAAGCAAATTAAGTAAAATAAAAATATCAAGTCAGGTAAAACAAAATAATATTACGCCAAATGAAATAGATTATTAAAATTAAATTATACTAAATTGGATTAAATAAAATAAAACTAGTCAAACTAAAATAAAATCATAACACAACTAAAAAATCAAAATAAAACAAAATATAATAAAAAAGACAAATACATATTAGAATAAAATAAAATTATATAAAAAATAAGAAATAAAAAAATTAAACAAGAAGAAAAAAATATATTAGAATAAAGTAGAATTATACAAAAAATAAAATAGAACAAAATTTAATAAAAAAAAGGAAATTAGAATAAAATAAAATTTTATCAAAAAATAAAATATATACCAAAAATAAATTAATACAAAATATAATAAAGAGGAAGAAAACAAATTAAAATAATATAAAATTATATATAAAAAAAAACAATATGAAAGAAAATAAACTGAAAGAAATAAATAATAATAAATTAAATTAAATTACATAAAATAAATAAAAAAAATAAATAAAATAAAATAGAAAAGAAAAATTAAATGAAATAAAATATTTAAATAATAATGAATTATAGTAAGTTAAATAAATCTAATCAAATTAAAATAAAATGAATAAATTATAATAAAATTAATTAAATTAAAGTAAATTAAATATAACCTAATAAAATAAAAAATTCTAAAACATAATAAAATAAAACAAATTAATATAAAAAAGTTAGAATTAAATTAAATGAAGTTAAATATATATATAAAAATTAAATAAAATTATTATAAATAAAACTAAAAGAAACTTACATTTGAATTTAATGAAAATAAAAACCAAATAATAATAAATTTAATGAACCTTAATAAAATATCGTTAAATAAAATTAATTTAAATGAAAATAAGGTAAAATAATAAATAATAAAACACATTTAAAATAAATAAGATAAAATAAAAAATTAACAAAATACAGATAAATTAAAGCAAAACGAAATGAAAATAAAACAATGTTAAATTTTATTAAACAAAATAAAATAAAATAATTATTAAGCAAAATGAAAAATAATTATAAATAAAAGTAAAATAAAATACCAAAGTTTTAAATAATATACAGCAAATTAAAAAAAAATAAATTAAGTTAATTAAAAGGAAATGAAGGAAAATATAAAACTCAAAGAATGAAAATCAAGCGAAAATATAACAAAACTAATTCTAACCAAATCAAAAAAAATGTATTTGGAAAACTATATATTAAGTAAAAGTTAATAAAATAATTTTAAGTAAAATAAACATTATTAAAATAAAATTAAATTAAATTAAATAATTTAATATAAGATTAAATATATTATTATAAAAAATTAATCATCAAATATTTTTAAATTGATAACTAGTTTTTCCTAAATTGGTACTATGTATATTTAAAAGTTCAAAAAATAAAACTATTAAATTTTCTCTATATTTTTAATTCAAGCAAGCGAATACAACATAAATTAAACGAAGCATTTTCACAAGACTCCAAAAATTAATAAAATAAATTTCAATCGCGAAACAAAATTATGATAAAGAAAACTTAAATTTTTCTGACATTTTCAAGGGATACCAATTTCAAAATTTTAAATTTTTTTATTTAATATTTAATTTTTTGTTATAGAAAAATATTTTATAAAATTTATAATAAATAAATAATACAGTAAAAATGAAAAAGTTGAACAATATGAAATATAAAATAGATTTAATATTTTTTTAGTATATCTGAGTTTTTTAATTATTTTTTTATTATTATTTTCTTCATTGCTAAAATGTGTTTAATTTATGTTATTCTGTTTAATAGAATTTTTTCCCAAGATCAAAGAAGCTACACATACATACTTCTAAGTGACCTCTAGCGCATGTGTACACATGCACATATATCTGCCTCTTTTATAAAATTCAATTACGCAACTTTTTTTCATCGCCTTTCTACTTAAATCGTCGCTTTTCACTTGAAAAACAACTGAAAAGAATCACACACACACACACGAGAGAAGCTTTATTCAATTATTCATTTGCCTTTTATTATTATGTACTTTCTTGTTATTGCATAACAACAACAGCAACAACAACAATAACAACAAGAAACAAAAGCGCTTTTACCACGCCGCTAGACTTAGCAGAATAAAGAATGAAGCCCAACTAATCAACGCCATCAACGAAATGGCCGCAAATATGCACATACGCATACAAACATACATAAGTACATACATGCACAAAGCAGAGGAGCAAGCGTAAATACCGCAGCGGGTAATATGACTAAAGCACAGCGAGCGATGCATACATAGAAGAATATAAAAGAACAGCAAGCCTGCTAGTTGGTTAGTCCGACAGTTAGACGACAGTCAGTCTTACAGCCTTCTCAGCCGTAGCCTTAGACACTTCGTACATATATACTCGTACATATGTTTGTTTGTTTATGTGTTGGTATGTTCGCGTTCGCTGCTAAAGTCTAACGTTTCATAACGAAACAACAGCAGAAAGGGGCGAAAAAATCAAAACCTCGTAGCGCTTTCTGTAGAATGCCATGCCAGAATATTTAGCAACAACAACAACAGAAACACATCAAACGTAACAACATCACACATTTTTCTGGTTATTTTTTCTGATTTATTTTTGTGTTTTTTTTTTTTTTGTTCTTGCTCTTGTATTGTTGCTTTAGTCTTATTTAGCATTGTTATTGCCGTTCGTTGTCTTGTTTATGACTATCTTTACTTCTTTCCTTCTTTCATACCTACCATCCTGCCTGCTATACGACGACTCGTACTTGTAAACTTGACTCTTTGCCCATTCGTTTGGCACGTCACTTGGCTGTTGTGTTGAAGAAAGATATTCTTTAAGTGTCTTGTCTTCTTTTTACACATTCTTCATTTTCTTCTTCTTCTTCATTTCTCACTTCTTATTGCCACTTACATAATCTCTTTCACCTTCAAATGGAAAGTAGCGACGTAGTTACCTCAGCCATACGTTTTTTTTTATTACAGTTGCTTACCTTAAATCACAACAACAACAACAACGTGCAGTCTGTCTGAGTGCCAGCAGCACAGCTTCCCAATAAGCAGATATTTAGTAACCACAGTTGTACCATATATACATATTTTTGTTGTTTACATTTTATATGCTAAATACTTTCAAAAACTTTCGGTTGATTTTTTTTTACTATCCATTTTCTTTTAACGTCTGTATTTCCCTTTCTAAATGGCTTACAGAATATTCTTATTAGCATTTTTTTGTTTTTGTTTTAAAAATTCATGCATAAAAAATCCAGGGGCGTTGCGACTCGGCGGTCGTTTAGTAAACAAATTTATATCAATTAATAAAAAGCAGCGTAAATATTTATCACTTTTAGCTTATCTCTGCCCAGCAAAGCTCAAGCTGCTTAGCTTGCTTATTTACGAGTATGTAGCTGCCATGTTACCCATTTTAGTTCATACATATTTATTTCGTTTATAACTCAATAAGTGTCTGATGGGGAACCTCAACTCAGCTTAACTTAAAAGTAATTATATATGCAAGCTATAACTATTAATTTCCTCCAAAAAGAAAAAAATAAAAACCAAAATTTCTTCTTGCTTTCTTCTTCTAGTTTTAGTTAAAATTATAATTTTATACGTTGTGCTTTTGTTTAATGTTATTCCTGTTGTTGTCGGGTAAAAAAGTGCACCACTGAGATTTTAATTTAGTCATATAAAGTCAGTTAAATAGCGTTTGTTGGTTGTTTTTCGGAGCTTATGAATGAAATATTAAAAATTTTAATTTTTCTTACTCTTTTCCATAAATTTTCTATTCGTTAAGTGTACAACTAGAATATGCTAATCGTTAGCATATTAAACTTTTAGTGCTTTTTCACCTTTTTCGGTAGTTAATCTTGTTATCTAAATGGTTTGTTTTGACCAGCGTGTCGCTATTTCAATTAAAAGTATTTTAATTATATTCATTATGCATATATAAATATTTATTGATGTAATTGTGTGGAAAATTATGGGACTTGATAGCTTTATTTGTACGTCTAGTAAGCTTAAATTTGTTTATTATTTGTTTTATCTAATTTTTTCTGTTCTAAAAGCAGACCGAGCCTAAAAGTATGCAGTGTTCTTTCTGCTACTTTCGTTTTTTTCAATTCGTTCGAAAATTAATTACTTCGGTGCTCAATAAAAAGTATTTTAATAATGAATTAAAAAAAACTTAAAAAATAGCGCCTAAAAGTGTGCTAGGATCTAAAAAATTTTACTACTTTGGAAAACGAAATGTATTTAAATTTAGTTAAACTAAAATTTAAGAATAATATTTTATTATATAGAAAACGCCTGAAAGTATACTAAGTTTGTAAAAAAAAAACAGAAAATGTTTGAAAACAAATTTTGGTATTCTAATTTGATTTCTGTAACTGAATGTAAGCAAATTATTTCTCAAAAGTTGCTTACAATTAGTCAAATCTAGTCTCAAAATTTTAAAATAATAAATATAATGTTAAGCCAAAAAATGCGCTACGTCAAGCCAGAACTTCAAAAACTCACTCAATTGATTTTTAAAAAAAATGCTGACTATAGAAAACGAAAAAATATATTTTTGGCACAATTTAGATAATACATTTTTAGAAAATGAAAGTTAAGCTGAGAAATATTTAGCTAAAAAATATTAAACTTCCAAAAGTATGTTAGATTTGCAAAGAAAAATTAAATTTATGTATTATTCTTAAACGAATGCAATTAAATTCTACCTCAAAAATTTTTTACATATATGGGAATTTAAGACTAAAAATTATAAATCCTAAAAGTGTGCTATGTTGATGAAGATTTCCCATATTTACTCATACAAATTTTTACTGCAGGAATTTTACCGATGCGCAGCTCTTTAAGGATTAAATCGAAACTAATCTAAAATAATAATGTAAACAATTCATTTCCCTCATTTATTTTCTCTAACTGAATATAAATAGATGTTACCTCAAACGTTGCCTACATGTAGGCGCATTTTCAAATATATACATTTTTTTAGAACTTCTATTGATTTCTAAATTATTAATAAAAAAATATATAAAAACTTAATATCCTAATAAAAATATGTTTTTTGAGAAAAAAAATAAAACTAATTTTTTTCAAGTTTTAAATTTCTGTGGCTTTGCACTTTTAGAGTAAAATTAAATATTATATATAAATAAATATAAAAATCACCTTTAACAACTAGTGTAGATGCCTTTTGCATTATGTGTACCCTCACCACAGACTTGTATGCCTTTAAATATAATAATTATAATTATACTGTCTGCTCGCGAAATGATTATAAGCGCAAAAAAAAGCACGCAAAAATAAACGTAATTTTCACATACATTAAAATATTTCGCATAAAATACAGCTACATCTACCATACACAACGTGTTTCTGTTGCTTAGTGTGCTGTAATAAGCCAGCGCTGGCAAGAAGTGCCAACTAAACGAAAATAAAAAAAAAATATCTTGAAGAACTTCCCGGGCGGTGTTAGAGTTCCAGCTAAATCATTATGCTTATGTGTTTATGTAGTACATAGTGCTCGCCCTTCGCTGTTCAGTGATTTTCCCATTCATGCTGCCGACCAGCCCACCGCGCACCAGCCTCATGTTCCCCCTCTACATACGTAATAGCCAAAACTCATGCAATAATTAATTATTTCTTTCATTTCACCATTAATTAAGCCAAGAACAGAATATATATATATATACTATGTATTACATATATGTATACAGATGTAGAAAAAATAGAAAGAAAAAAATTAGTATAAAAATAAGTAATAAAAAGTAATTTCAGTCGCTTTAACTAAGCGTAACAAAAACAAAAAGTTTTAATAACTAAGAATATGTGTGTGAACAAGTCTTTATATACTTACTTATATTAGTATTTATATGCACATTACATATGTATTTGATGGTTAATGCTTAACTAAAATCTTTTCGTTATGCCTGTCAGCTACCTCAAGTGGATAGTCGGCTGGTCTGGCATTTGGGAAGAATTATGAAGCGTGAGTTTTGCTCATAATATCAGCACTTTTTTTTTGTTTGAATGTTGCTTGCGTGTTTAAGTTAAGTCTAAATTCTTGCCCGTCGGCTTGCATCTTATATACATATCTATATATGGTATATATGTATATTCTTGTTATTCCAGACGTTTCCCACATTTTTGCTAAGTAAATGTTAATTATGCATGGAATTTCCACAAGATCAGCAAATGTATTAATGAATATGACTTTTAAAATCTTTTAACGCTTTCCTAAATTGTTAACAAAATTTTCTGAGTAAAATTCAAAAAGTATTAACATATGAACATATAAAGGCTGAAATTAGAATAAAAATTAAATAAACAACTAAAATTTTAATAAAAATGTTAATATAAACGAAAGTAAAAATCAAACTTAAAAAAGAAATAAATAAAAATAATAAAACAATAGAAAATAAAAATAAAAAAAAAAACAATAATAAGGTTGAACAATAAAAATAAAAAAATGTAAAAAAAAATTTAAAATATAAATAAAAAACCAAAATATAACTTTTAAGTAAAAATAAAAATGAAAATAAAAAAAATAAAATTCAAATTAAATAACAATAACAATAAAAATATAAATATTAATAAAAAATATAAATAATAATAAGACTACAAATAAAAATGTAATTTTTTGAAAATAAAAATTAAAAAAAATTTTCTTTCTTATTCTTAGAAATAAGAGTTAAATTTAAAATGTAAAAATAAACATTATAAAAACCAAAAATGAACTTAAAAAATTAAAACTAAAGTAGTAAAGAAATATTTTTAAAATTAAATATATAAATACAGATAATTAATTAATAATAATTAGATAAAAATTAAAATAAAACAAATCTATGTAAAGAAAGTACTAATTAAAATACAAAAATAATAATGAAAAGAAAACAAATATATAAATGTAAAGGAAAACGAGAGCAAAAATAAAAATTAATTTTAAAATAGTTAAAAATAAAATAAATAGTAATAAAAAATAAAATTTATAATAATAAAAAAAATAAAAATTAACAACAAAAGTAAAAACAAATGTTTAACTAAAAAATAATAACAATTTCAAAAATAAAATAAAATAAAAATAAAAAATATATATTAAATAAGAATATTTTATTAATTAACTAATTTTATATTTTATTTTCCAAAAACTACTTTTGAATAAATATTATTAAAAATAAAATAAAATAAAAATAAAAAAATTATATTAAATAAGAATATTTTATTAATTGACTAATTTTATATTTTATTTTCCAAAAACTACTTTCGAATAAAAATTATTAAGAATAAAATAAAATAAAAATAAAAAAATTCTATTAATTAAGAATGTTTTATTAATTGACTAATTTTATATTTTATTTTCCAAAAACTACTTTCGAATAAAAATTTTATATGATTTAAAAAAAATTATAAAAACTTGGTACCTTCCTCAACTTTTCACTAAAATGCTAATTTTCTGCCAGCAGATATTTATTTGCACCTTTTTGCTTTCGCTTTAGCCCTTAGTACTGCCACTGAATACATGCATACATACCATACAGATATTCACACTTACTGCAGTAGAGGTATTATCTCATACCTAACTATGCACACTAACCGCTGGGCGCTCTTGATTGCCCACAGAAACTGCAGCAACTACAGCATTCCTCATTTTCCACAGCACCAGTCTTGCAAGAAGAAGAATACCAACAGCAAGAATTTTCAGTTTTCTAGTGCTGATTTTTTCTGCTTTTTTTTCTTTACTTCCCAAACAGTTTGCTTTGCGGTCTGAAGAGCTTAATGCCAGTCGTATTTTCTGATTGTACTTACTGCAGCTAATTTTGTTGTTATTGTCGCTATTCTTCTTATATATTCACAAACAAAGCACTTAATGCGCCATGGTCTGGTGAGCAGGTTCCACGGCGACGTTCAACACTGCTTGCCTTTATGCACTCGCCACCAACAGGCAGGCACCTCCAACTCCTGGTTTTACCAGCAGCGGCAGCAGCAGCAGCAGACCCTTCTTTTCTGCGTACATATTTACTTGCTCACATCATGCGCGCTTGCTTAACTGCAGTACTTTATTCCTTAGTAGAAGTGACTAGTAACGCCATTATGTTAATCATTACTATTATCACTCAGATTCGTAGGTATGGTATGTATGGGTGTGTTTACCACAACCTCTGTGGTGCCGTAGTACCAGCGGTAGGTTGCCTAGAAACAGCATGCATAAGAAAATGTGAGTAAAAATCACTATCCCCTCTCTTTCCTATTGAAATAGCCTACTGTTGTTTGCTTGCTTTGCGTTTGTGTTTGGGAGGAAGCCTTTTAGAGCCACATAATGATTTTTCTCTAAAAGGTAAAAGGAAATCGATGAAAGAAAAATGGCTTAACGAACAGTCAAGGCTAGTTAGGCCAACTAGCTACGCCTAGTGCGAGTGTGGAATGTTTGAAACCGGAATAGTCAGTTGTATATACATATAGGCACATAAATATTAGCTGAAAGCTATCTCTGCAACGGACGTGGTTAGAAGCATTTGAATGGGAGTAGGGATGAATTTCAATTGAGATTTCGATGGAAGAGCAAAGTAGGCAAATTCAAGTATACACAGTAAATTCAGAAACCATCTGCCTTGTAATGATTTTTTTTTTGTTTGATTTTGCTTAACATGAATAAAAAATAATAAAATTTATTTTTTGCTCAGGAAGTTCGTTGCTTAAGTCTTTTGTGCTGTAGCTAGCTGATGACTAAATTGAGCCTAAAAATGGGAAATAAGTAGTGAAATAAGTATACTCACCAAAAGGCACAAAAGTTTATTTTATGTAAAAAAAAATAAAAAAATATTTAATACAAAAATTTAATATTTAATACCGAAATAGTATTAACTTTTTATATTTATAGCAGAAAGTTATTACAACAAATAAAAATATTTGTAAAAAAAATTAATATTCAAAATTAAAACAAATTTTTTACAACAAAAAATAATTAATCAAAAAAAAAAATATTTCCACAATTTTTTTTTTTTGAGAATTCTTTATTTTTATATTTAAAAATGACTAAAAATATATTTAAGAAAATAATTATGCCAGCAATGAAACACTTTTAAGAATTTAATTTATTTTAATAACTAAAATTGCTCAAATTAAAAACTAATTGAAATTTTTATTGAGCTAATTTTTTTCGATTTAAATTTAGTAAGAAAATAATACTTTAAATTAGTATTAAAATAAATGATAATATCGAAATTTATTAAAGAGAATTAAAGTTGAGGAAAGTTAATGATGAAAACACAAAATCAGAAAAAAATTTTTTATTTTTTTTTATATCAAAAATTAGCAAAAAATTAAATAAATGAGGCAAGAAAAACTCGAGAAATGAGATTTGGTTTCTATAAATAACCTGACATTTTTTAATTTTATAACTACACATTTTTGGCAGTATTTGAAATAAAAATTAAGGAAAATATACAAAAAGGGGCAAGAAAAATTGAAGCTTAAAAATCCGATCGTAAATTAAATGAATAACAAATTATATGAAAAAATAAATTAATTAATTAAGGTAATAAAAAATATATATCTATTTATGAAAAACCGAATTATGTAAAAGATTCCAGCTTAGAAATATAAATATTTAAAGATTTGAAAGGAAAAAAGCAACAAGTAAAATATACAGTATCATTTTAATTTCACCTTTTTAAATTCAAAATAAACTTTTTCATTAAAAGTCAAAACTTTAAAAACAAAATGTTGACATTAAAATTTACAATTAACTATAATATTATACATGCATTATTTAGCATAATAAATAAACTAAATATATAAATAAATAATTTGTCTAAACCAAATGTCGCAGTAAATATTTGTTTCGACTTTTCATTTAGAAAATACACAAGAAATTTACTTTTATTACACAATCAACACAAAACTACTTGTCATTTTTCTAAATCAACAACAACAAAGCTTTGCAACAAATCTCAACATTATCAGCACAAGAATTGAGCAAAATCTACAAAGGAAAAAGCAATTTAAAGCACAAACTAACAAAAAACAATTACCGCAATAAAATTAACACTTCCAAGAAGTAAAATAAAAAAATGCCAATATACAGTAATTTAAATACAAATACACATACACACAAATATGTATATGCAGCTATTAGACCATATACATGTACATATAACTCTATATACCCCACAAATGGCAATAAACTCCACACACACAAGCCATTTGCAGGCAAATAAAAGAGACTTTAGTTAGAATATAGACAGCGAAAATTGAAGCAGCAACAATTACGGCATGCAATCAAGATGTGTGAGTGATACTAAGATCATAAAAATTAAATGAAATAAAAAATAAAAATAAAAAAAGTGTATACGGCAAACTCGACGCGCGGCTACCTGTGTAAGCTTTTAGTACTTTTTTTTATAACATTTTATATAGCCTAAGCATTACCACGCGCATGCGCACACACACACACGTACATTTCATTATGTCCGGCTATCACTGCCGCTATCTGTCAGGAGGTGTGCTGATAAAGTCACAATGATAACTTCAATGCTGTTGTAGTATGTTTGTGCA
>JAWMAG010000054.1:987500-1220000 GCA_037013455.1 Ceratitis rosa | reverse complement strand
ACTTAAAATTCGGTTTCTGCTGCTTTCAACATTGGTTTAAAACAAACTACCTTAACAAAGAATAATACAAGTCTTCAATGAATTTCTTCAAACGAATTTCATTTTACAAAAATCCAGAAAATAAATTTGAAAAAATTGTGATTGTGTTATTTTGAAGTCATTATATTTAACTAATATATGTATATCTTATAATAAGTAAATCTTCTATAATGAAATTAAAAGTTAAAGCCTTAAAGAACTTTATTAACAAAATGTTTAGTACTCAATTTTGGTGTACATAAAAAAAGCTTTTATATACTCGTACTAAGATTCACACACATTTCCACACATTATTCTATTCATAAACATTTAACCTTTCCTTACACACGCAATAAAACATTTTTTGATTTTTCAGACAATATTTGTCAGTCTGTTCTTATACAAAAAAAAATCTCTTTTAAAATCGTTTTCTGTAGTAATTTCAGTTTAATTTTTTCGTATTTCTTCGCTCTTGATGAGAATGATGTCATATTCGTACATTTAACGATTTGTTGAAGCCTTTGCAACCAGCTGGGCATAAATGGCATGGCCGGGCGTTTTGATGGCATGACATGACGCTGCCAACGTTTGCCAAGTTAATGAACTTGGCAGAGCGAACGTTTTTGCGTTTTCAAGTTTCTACGTGCTTGTGCTCAAGCTTAATGAAACTTCATTTAATTCTAAAGTGAAGTGAAGTTAGTTAATTCGTGGCTATTATTATTATTATAATTATTATTGTTGTTGCTGTTCTTATTATTATGATTTTAATGCCTATATTTGAAAGGCATTTTTTTATTCCCAAATTTTCTATTCTATGTAAGAAAGGAAATAATATTTTTGATTAGCTAAACCTAAATTTAATTGGTTTCGGCTGAAAAAATTTGCTTGGGAGAGAATAGTAATTAGTAAAAAGTAGAAAAAAATATTTTATAAAAAGTGGCATGTGCGTAAAAAATTGCGAGAATGAAGTAAAAAAATGCTAATAGTTGTATACCTATTTTATTAAGTACGCAGGCTACAAATTAAAAAAAAAAAATCTAATAAAATATAGTAAAAAATTATAAAATAAAATACAATAAAGTAAATAAAATAAAATATAACAAAATTAAATAAAATAAAATAAACTAAAACAAAAAATTAAATAAAGCAAAATATAATAAAATAAATTAAAATAAAAAGTTAAATAAAACGAAAAAAAATAAGTTATATGTATATACTAAAATAGAATAAAATAAAATAGAACAAAATAAAACAATATAAAATGAAATACAATGAAACAGAAAATAAAAACAAATAAGAAATTTAAATTAAACGAAAAAATTAAAATTATATTAAATAGAAGGAAATAAATTAAAAATATAAAGTTGCAACAAATCAAATAAAAATAAAATTAAGTTAAATTTAAAAAATATAATAAATTAAAAACAAATAACACAAAGTAAATAATAAATAAAATTCCAATAAAGTAAGAAAATTCAATCAAAATAAAAACTCAAATAGAGTAAGATAAAATAACAACAAATAAAAAAATTTACAAAATGTAAATTAAGCAAAGTAAAATAAAAAAAATTAAATAAAGTTAACAAAAAACTAAAAAATAAAATAAAGCGTAAAAAATAAAAAGAATTAAATGGAATTAAAAATTAAAAAAAAATAAATAAAACGAAATTAAATAAAAAAATTAAATAAAGTTAACAAAAAATAAATAGAATTAACAAAAAATAAAATAAAGCGAAAAAAATAAAAAGAACTAAATGGAATTAAGAATTTAAAAAAATTAAATAAAACGAAATAAAATAAAAAAAAATTAAATAAAGTTAACAAAATAATAAAAAATAAATAGAATCAACAAAAGATAAATAAAGCGAAAAAAAAATAAAAAATCAAATAGAAAAATTAATAGAATTAAAAATATAAAAAAAAAATTAAATAAAACAAGATAAAATAAAAATAAATATTAAAAATTTTATGAAACCATTATAAAATAAATATACAAATAAGGCATTTAATAAAAATAAAATAAAGCAAAGTCAAAATGATTTAATAAAAGGAAAAAAACGTTGGAAAAAAGAAATAAAGTATATAAATATAAAATTAAACAAAAATAAATATAATATTATAAAAACGTAATGAAAAAAAAGAAAATAAATGCCATAAAATATTATTAATATTATTATAAAATACATTAAAATGAAATAGTTTAAAAAATGGTTGAAAGTAAAATAAAACAATAATACAACGATATATAATGGATGGAAAAAATACAGATAATATAAAATAATGCAAAAATATAAGATGAAATGAATAAAAATAGAATTCAAATAAAATAAATGAGATTAAAAAACGCTATATATGAAATAAACATAAAAATGAAGTTTATGTAAATATAAGATACTTTTAAAATAAATATCTAGTATTATTAAAATATTTTCTCTCCAAAGTTTTTCACAAAATACTTTTCCTAGAATTTGCTTTGCTATTAACTATACATAGAATTACACCTGCGCATGCGTATGCGCGCACACCAAACTACCGTTTACGTAATTTCGCGCCACACAGAGTGCAGAGTGCAAAGCACGTGCATTATACCTGAAATATACGTGTATGCAGAGCAACTCACATATATATATCGTGTGTTTGTAACTCACCGCTTGTTATCAACACAAATATTTGACTATTTTTATTTTTATTATTTGGTTCCCTTTTCGCTTTTTACTTATGCCAAATATTACAAAATCATACAAAGAAGTACCCGCACGAAGATAAGTAAGTACAAAAATTATAAAAATATACACGTACATATGTACTACATACTGAGACAAGTCGGTAAATATGTGTTAAGCCACATATTGGTATGCTAAAAAGCATTAACACATCTCAACGCTCCATTTCATCTGCTAAAATTACGCCAGAGCAGACAAAAAACAAAAACAACAAACCAAGAGAAAATCATATACATATACATATACGCTTGCATATGCAGAAAATATTCAACTACACACATATACAGCTCATTTTTATTTTTATTTATTATTTATTTTTATATATTTTTTGCTTTTGTTTTTATTTTTGTATTGCAACAACGCTGGCTGTGGTCTGTCACAGCAGCCGCAATCAGTTTACTGGCTTTTACAGTTGAAGTTGATGCAGTTAGTTGTTGTAGCTGATTGTTGTTGCATTGCTACGATGTTTATTTTAAAATACTACGCCTCGCATGTGTGTGTGTGCTTGTGCTTGTATGTACGAGTATGTTTGTATATATATGATCGTATGAGTATTTATTTGTTTTTGTGCAATTCATACACAAGTCAACCCTGACCTGAAAAGGCATAATTTTTTCACATTGTCGTCGTCGCACTGCCGTTGCAGCGTTGCATTGCTGTTGCTATTGCAGTCATTCGGCTTTTATTTATTTATTTTATTTAAATTTTTCGCTTTTCTCCTGCATTTACTTAAGTTGTATGCAATGCAACGCATATGGTTTGCGGCTATTCGTCACAAGTCACACACACCCACGCCTACTGATTTTTATTATGTCCATTTCTTTTGGAAAATGTTGTTTTTAAGATTCCCTTTTCGTTAATAGGTAAACACATGTCGCGCAGGGAAAGGTAGCTACAACGTAAGATGCACTAATTTAATTATTAAAAACTTAAAAAGACATTTATTGAGGCAAAAATCATTTAAGGTACAAATACGGTACATTTACGGTGCACCTTCGGTATATATACGGTACACATTTAAAATGAGCTGGATCGTTAATAGAACTAAAATGTAATATTTATTTATTTTTATTATATCTATCTACAACAAATAAAGCGCAATTTTTAAATAAATATTTAAAAATACTGTAAAACTAGTTCGCCTACACTACACCATAGCCAATAGTAAACAACACTTAACAGTCGTGTCTTCTACAAAAAAAAGCATTATGCTACAGTAATTACCACAACAATGTAGCAAGTAATAACAATAATAGCGAATTCGCAAGCGCGAAGGCGGTGTTAAGAATTATAATTCAAATAAAAAAAAATAGCCAAATTGCAGTGAATCAACACATGCAAGGCAAAAATCAAAGCCAAATGCAACTAACTGCAATTATATTATATGTACGTACGTCTGTTTAGTTGCTTTTGACAAATATCTCTCTATAAGGGGGCGCAACCCAGTCGTAAGCCGAGCCGCGCCAATTGAAGCGAGGCAAGCAAGTCAGTAATGGTATTACCAGTGACAACACCAAGAATTTATGCCAAGACCAAGGTTAATGTTACAGCGCACAGCCAAGCTGCCGCCAACCGAAGAACTGACGAGTGGCTAAATTGTAGCTTTGGGTAGTTGGTGTTTTGGTAGTTGATTCCCGCGCGGTGAACAAGTGCTCAATGTAATTTTTTTGCAGCCATTAGATATAGTGTATATGTATATATGTATATATATATATTTTTTTGCTAATCTTTAGCCATTTGTATGCTAAAGTCAAGAGCGCTTGAGCGCTTGTATGTTCGCCATTAATACTGTATTTAAGGAATTCACAAGTAACTTAATTTTTTAACATTAGTATTGTAGACTAGGCAGATATTTGATAAATTTTTATTATTTATTCCGTATTTAATTTAATTTAATTTAATTTTATTTTATTTTATTTTATTTCATTTCATTTCATTTCATTTCATTTTATTTTATTTTATTTTATTTTATTTTATTTTGTTGTATTTTATTTTATTTTATTATATTTTATTTTATTTTATTTTATTTTATTTTATTTTATTTTATTTTATTTTATTTTATTTTATTTTATTTTATTTTATTTTATTTTATTTTATTTTATTTTATTTTATTTTATTTTATTTTATTTTATTTTATTTTATTTTATTTTATTTTATTTTATTTTATTTTATTTTATTTTATTTTATTTTATTTTATTTTATTTTATTTTATTTTATTTTATTTTATTTTATTTTATTTTATTTTATTTTATTTTATTTTATTTTATTTTATTTTATTTTATTTTATTTTATTTTATTTTATTTTATTTTATTTTATTTTATTTTATTTTATTTTATTTTATTTTATTTTATTTTATTTTATTTTATTTTATTTTATTTTATTTTATTTTATTTTATTTTATTTTATTTTATTTTATTTTATTTTATTTTATTTTATTTTATTTTATTTTATTTTATTTTATTTTATTTTATTTTATTTTATTTTATTTTATTTTATTTTATTTTATTTTATTTTATTTTATTTTATTTTATTTTATTTTATTTTATTTTATTTTATTTTATTTTATTTTATTTTATTTTATTTTATTTTATTTTATTTTATTTTATTTTATTTTATTTTATTTTATTTTATTTTATTTTATTTTATTTTATTTTATTTTATTTTATTTTATTTTATTTTATTTTATTTTATTTTATTTTATTTTATTTTATTTTATTTTATTTTATTTTATTTTATTTTATTTTATTTTATTTTATTTTATTTTATTTTATTTTATTTTATTTTATTTTATTTTATTTTATTTTATTTTATTTTATTTTATTTTATTCTATTTTATTTTATTTTATTTTATTTTATTTTATTTTATTTTAATATCTTTATTTCATTTTTTTTTATTTTATTTCGTTTTAAATTTAATTCACTTTTTAATTTCACTCATTTTTATTTCTTTTTCTTTTACTCAAAATATTTTTAGTATGCCCAAAAATCCATTATGGTATTTATTCGGTAAACTCGTTTCTCTTATACACTCGTTACATTTTGCTCAAGTTTTTTCTGGAAAAAACCACCGGACACTATACTAAATATAAAATCCCGCATCTGCTTGTTGACTGACGATGAAAACAAACAAAAAACAGTTATTTCGTTGCCAAACAACATGTGCTGATATCAACTGGTTGCCATTTTTTGACAAAACTCCTAAAACTGAAAAAAAATTTATTTAATTATTTTATTGCATAAAAACTGGAAAAAGTTGTTCGGAAACTCGTTTTCCTAGTTTTTTTTAAATAAATTTAACATTATTGACTTGCTAATTTTGAAGTCGAGCCGCGCAAAAATTTAACGGCATATTCTAAACGAGAGAGAAGCTGCTTTGCTTGAATATTACTTATATTTTGCTTGGAAAAAGTTTAAAAAATTTGTGTAGGCTTAATTTATTGTGTCAGCTGACAAAGCCGGCGGATTTGCAAATTGTTTAAGTATTCATAGTGTTATTGACTTCTAGCACCGCCGCAGTTCAGCACATAATAATAATTAAAAAAAAAACTTTAAACCGTAGAAAAGCGAATATTTGGAACATAAAATTAAAAACTTTTTAAATTAAGGACCGAAATTAAAAATAAACAAATAAAATGAAGAAATAAATAAAGGTAGCAAAATAAGTAAAAAATTAAATGAAATAATGTAAATTAAAAATAAATTAATTAATTAAAATAAATATAATAAAAAAATTAATTAAACTAAATTAAATACTATAAAACAAAATTGGATAATATTATATTAAAAATAAATAGAAAAAATAAAATAAAACTAATTAAAAAATTAAAGAAAATTAAATTAAAAAGTAAAACAGAATTAAAGAAAAATAAATAATATTATTAAAAATGAAATCAAATATAAATCATCAAATGTAAGAATAAAAAAAATTAAAACTAAATAATATAATTAAAAAACAATTTAAGTATAATTAATAGCAAAATAAACTAAAACAAAATAAAATTAAATAAAAAAAAAAAACAAACTAAAATTAAATTAAATTAAAAGCCAGCTGACTTTATGAAAATGAAGAACAAAAAAAAATACTTTCAAAGATTTTAAACATCATTTAAATGTTGACTTAATAAAGCACTCAGACATCATGTCATACATTTACACAAACTAGCCAAAAAAGTATGCATATTCACAGTCAAACATATAAATTACATCACGCATAACTGCCAATTGTAGCCTTTAACAAACAACAATGCCTGCCAGCGAGCCTCGAACGCGTTCTCGTTCTCATTCTCAAAACTTAAAATAAATTACCACACTTCACTCCTCTCCGCGATCAGCTGTTGGTTGGCAACGCGCTAGCGCGTATACGAATATGAGCCGCCAAGCGCCCAACGCATTGTCATTAATCATTTTAACGCGCACATTTCGAGCAGCGCAAAATTACCGCTACCAACATATGCATATACGCCTATGTGGTACATACACGTATGTGTGTAAGTAATGCTTGGCCAGCTATTGTTGTTGCAACGCTTGCCTGATTGCACTGGCATCATTAAACAAGTGATAAATGCGTTTTTGAAATTGACGCTGCATTTTTATGGGTGTTTCATTTAATGAATAGTGGGTTTGCAAGCGACGATTTTTTCTCAGTTCTGAATGAAAAAAAATGTTAAACTTTTTGTAAATTTATATATTACATAAACTGTAAAGTGCAAAATTGCATGTTGATTATAACTGCACATTTATAAATATTTGCAATGTAATGCACATATGTACCTATATATGTACATTTGTATGTATGTGTGGAGTAATTTTTACTAACACCTATTGGCTTTATAAACAAGTTTGTGAGTGTTAGTGCAAGTTGAAGGCGGTTTAAATGTTGAGGGTGAGCTGCTTTTTCAACGGTATTGTGCAAATAAAAATTATTTTTTATATAAAGAAAAACTAAAAAACTGAAAAAGTAATTGCTTGCAGGCCATGAGAATATTGAAAATTTACAGGAAATTAGAAAATATGCAATGTATGTGTTTTATGTGTTTTAGTTCACTTTTATTTTTTTTTAATTTATCATTTTTATTTTATTTTTTTTTTTAAGAAAAGCTTTGTGAAGGTGAGCCACTCGTCGGTTCGGTAGTGGTGGTGAAAGTATTCGAAAGTGAAATTCGCTTGAAAAACACATTATAAGTATTCTTATGAAAACTTGAGCTGCTTAAAAAATTAATGCTTGAAATTTATTAATTAAAAAAATTAAAAACTGATATTAAAAATAAACAAATTTAACTAAAATATAAAATTTATTAAAAAAATAATCAAAAAAAAAAATAATAATAAAAGAATCATATTTAGTCATAAAATTAAATGCTGCTTTATTAAATTTACAAAAATTCTCAAAATATTATAATTATTTCAGACGTATACATTTAAGTAGATTATAATATACAATTTTGTTTATATAATACACATTTAATACACAAACATTTTCACTATTCCAAAAATATATGGTCTCAGACAGTTTAGTTTTAATTTATGATAATTTTAATTTATGAAAAATAAATAAGAAAAAAATTTACTAAAAACATTCACAAATAATTAAAGTTCATCAATAATTAAAGTATAAAAAATAATTATAAATAATATTACAGAGTTTGAAGAAAGGTTTGAAGAAACTAATAACAATATTATTTATAAATGTTAAACATTAAAAACTTAGCAAAACCTCACTACAATTTTTAACTAAGATTAAAAAAATTAAAGTACTAGTTGAAAATGCTAGTATAAAAATTGAAACAAAGGTAAAAAATAATTAAAAAAACTAAAAATATTAATAAACTTGATATTTATAATGTTAGTTCACAAAAAACTATGAAAAATTAAAGAAGAAACAAAAAAGACGTATATAAAATATATTCATAAATAATAAAATTTCGTCAACAAAAATACTGAATAAAAATTTATTAAAATATTTAATTGAGATTTAAAACAAAAAATTTAAAATATCTGGAAAAATATATTTTAGAAAAGCTTTGCTATCAATTTAATACATAAATACTGAAATTAAAAATTTAAGTCTGATAAACTACACAGCATTATTTTTGCATAGTTTAACAAACTGTTATTTGTTTTCAAAAAGTTCGTGTCAGAAGTCTTTACTAATTATCGATAAGCTAAACGAAGTTTGCTGTTTAATTCTCTTGAATATAATATTTTTTTTCTAAATTTTTTGAATATGTTTTTAGAATTAAAATTTTCTGAAAAAAAATTATTACTTAAATTTTTTTTTAATTATTATTTATTACTTTAATTTTTTTTTAAACATTTATTTTTTCGTTTTATTTTTATTGCTTTCAATAATCATCATTACTTATAAATATTTTTTTTTAATTTTTTATCTTCTTTCGGCCTATATTTTGTAATTCAAAGAGATCTCGCTTCAAGTAATTTGCCGATTTAATTGTTAAAAACTAATAATAATACCAACAATCTCATCACTTTGCTTCAACTCCCCAAAAATCCAACAAGTTCGTTGCTTAAGTCCTTAATATCTTTAGCTAAGCCACCAAAACCGATGCAGCTAATAATTTGCTTATGACATCGTGCATAACTGTAACTGTATGTACGTGTATGTATGTATGTTTGCCAACATTTATTTACACCTGCAACATTGTGTTTCAACAAGCAGACGAAAAAAAGATTTCGTTAACCCTTTCAACAACAACAAAAAACAGCAAAAGTAGAAATACTAATAACAACAACAGCGAAAATATATATAAATTAACTACTTATACAATAGCAACAACAAAAGCACAACAGCATCGTCGTCGTCGTCGTCACTATGCCGCCGTTTATAAGTATATTTACCGGTTTTCAAGGTTATCGCTAAGTTTAATCAGCAAATATCACAGCTATTTATTGTTGGTGTTGCTGCTGCTGCTGTTGTTGTTGTTGTTGTTGTTGTTGCTTATGCCGTTTTCAGTTTTCAATTTCAACGGGCTGCTGTTTACATACTATTTCATTTCATTTCAGTTCATTTCATTTAACTGTATTTTCCATTTTTTGCTGTTGTTGTTTTTTACTTATAGTAAAATAAAGTTGGTCACCCGGCGGCGACGGTGGCGGTGATATTAACGACAACGACGACACAAAAAAAAGTTACGTCATTTTTGTCTACTATGACGGCAATGGCAAAAAGGCAACAATAGCAATAACAATAACAACAACAAAGACGAAAACGTTAACGACGAGCGCCGCTATGCAATGAACCGCTAGTGTTGGCGAAGAAGGCAGGTATAAATAAATAAAAGTGATGCGGGTTAACTGGTAAAGCAGCATCAGGGCAAAGCAGCAGACATAGCCATAGTCAAAGCTTAGCTTTATTAATTTTTGTTTTTTTTTTTGTAATTTTTTGTTTTCCATATCTTGCGGTTTTTCAGCTTTTTTGTTTCTACTTTGTTTCATTGCCTTTCAATAATTTGTAATATCTTGTTGGTACAAAAATTTTTTTTTATTTATTTATTTTTTACTTTTTCGTTTTTTTTTTTTTTTAATTTTTATCTTCACCTTTGTCTTTGCTATTGCCACTGCATAAATATTTTACGCATAATTTCACATTTGTAACCCAATACCCATACCCTTACATATACACATACATACATACATACATATGCACAAACAGTTTCGATTTCTTACCACACAAAACTGCTAAAAATTTACATAAAAAACGGTAATGAAAAAAAATTTGAAAAGAAAAAAATGCACAAAAACAACTTGCATGTTTCGTCAAGTTTATGCATTTTGTTATTTATTAGTAGAGTTAATGACTAGCGCGTGTCCATATGTATATTTATATTTATATACACGTATGTGTTAGTATCCGTTAATATACACAAATCTATTCATATATTTATATATGTATGTCATCAACAAACTTACAACATCACAGCTTTGGTCATCAAATATTACACAGCATCGATTTAGTCAATATTGCATACACAAATATACTTATGTGTGTATATATGTATGCCTGTAGGTCTAGTCGAATATGCATAAATAATTTTCAAATCGTTTATTTTTTCAATTTCAACATCATCTACGTTAGCTCGTTTGTATGTTACAAAAAGTGGGTGTTTGCTTAAGAGGCTGCGTGTGAAAGTGTGTGTGTGTGGGTTAGTTAAACGTTTAGCAATTGGGTCAGTTTGTGTTGTGTTGTTTTTTTTTATATTTTTGTTTTCTTTTTCGTTACCAATCTTCATTGATCTGCTCTGATTTAATAATAAGAAGATGTATGCATTTTTCACGACATACAAACATACACGTATGTGTGTTTGCTTTTGCTAATCGTTTTTTTTTTTTTGGTTTGTTAATTTCTTAATCATACAGTTCGAAAAATTTTTAATATTCATATGTCAACATAGCTAACGGTTTTTTTGTTTTCAACGACTTAATATCATTTTGAAAGTACATATTTGTGCAGTTTCTTGTAGCAATAAAATTAATCTATTTTAATTTTGATTAGTTACAAATAAATGCTTGTTTATTGTTTTTATTGCATTTAAATATTTTAGCTGCAGTCGCCAAATTACGCACAGGCATTCATACGGTACAATGCATACATATATATTCAAATTCAAACTCAGTAATTATAAGAATATTACTTATTTGTACTAAAATAGTTCTAAAAAATGGTACTAAAATTTTGTACTATAAATCTTTTTACTAAAATTACTCTTTAAAAATTTGGTTATAAAAATAACAAAAAAAAAATATTTGTACTAAAATAGTTCTAAAAATTGGTACTAAAAGTTTGTTCTAAAAAATTTCCAGATGCTTTTTCGGGTCATTGTGTTTTGTTTTACCAAAAGTATTCTTTTGAATATCATGAACAGAATTTAGTTAATAAATAACTAACACTATTTTGTACTAAAAATTGTCTACTTTGTGTGCTAAAACTGCTATAAAATTATAATAAAATTTTGTCTATAATATTGAGCACTATTTGCATCAAAATTGTGCTAAAAAGTAGTAAAAAAATAAACTCTAAAATTTTGTACTAAAAAATTCCTTCCCCATCATAGTACAAGGTTATAATACTTACGAATAAAATTTTTTTATTATTATGAATATTTTAAACTCCAAATACTCTACTCTTTGCACTAAAATTACTATGAAATTTGCAAATAAAATTTTGATTAGAGAGCTTATTTGTATCAAATTTTTTCAAAAAAAAAAAAAAATATTAAAAAAAAATTAGCAATAAAATTTGATTAGAAAACTAACTAAAAATTATTTGCGCTAAAATAGATATGTTGTTCTAAAACTTGTATTTAAATAAGTTCTAAAAATTTTTAAGAAATACTTACTTTAATTTAAAAAATAAATAACTATAAAACTTAGCAATTATATATGTTTACAAAACTAAAAATCGTACCCAAATAGTTCTAAAAAATATAGTACTAAAATTAGTTCTAAAATTATGTGCTAAAAAATTTCTTAAAATTGTACTAAAGTTACCATTAAAATTAAATTTAAAGTTATGCACTAAAATATAAGTAGTACTAAATTAATAAGTCCTTAAAAATAATAGATTCCTTAAAATAAATTATATACTAAGATATATGTATCTCAGTATTATTCTGAATTTTTTTATTGTCAATTGGTTGAACATAAATTACAACAATTAAATTTTCTTCTAATTTTTTCTTTAAAATATTAAAAAAAGGCCTGCAAAATTAAGAATGCAATATTTTTTGAAGAATATTTGGTATATATTAAAAACAAAACTAAAAATAATATTTTCCGAAAAATGTTTGTTTTTATAGTATAATTATTTTCATTGCTTTCCTGCAGCATACATTTTTTTTCAAATATATTTCTAATAATTTTTTCTTTTGATTTATTAATTTCTACACCCTTCAAAGTATATTTTTTATGCTTCAAAGAAATATGAGTCACTCAAACAGCCTCAATGTGTAACTACTGGGAACCTTGGCTAGCGCCAATCAATTTAATGACGTACTTAATACGCACCCTTTGACACACAGCCATACACAAAACCTTCCCGCTGAGTAATAAACGCGCCCACAAAATATACAATTTTATATAAAATAAATTATTTTAGCCAAGCCTATCAGTCAACGTGTGAGTAAAGCGAAAAAATAATCATGTTCGCATATAAAAAATATATGTATGTAAAACGCACTCAGACGGAAATGTCCTGCAAAACATGCATATATACATAGCTATACGAGTATACATGTATAGACATAACAATATATATTTGTAAATATGGCAAATATGACACGCAAAACAATGTGCTGGTAATATAAATGCTAATATAAGAATAAAAAAAATAATAAAAAATTTAAATTTTCTAAAAAGCTCAAACAAATTGCCGCATTGAGCCATAACAAAAATTCGAAAAAAAACTAAAAGAAATATTAAAAAAAAAAATGTGAAAACAATAACGGCAATAGACAATTTGAAGTTTTGCTCCATTTTTCACCACCCATTGTTGTTGTTGTCATTTTTACACCTAAACAATAACAACAATAATAAAAAATCAGCAAACAAAAGGCAATTGTAAGCGAGGCAATAATGAGCGTTTTCAAAAGCCAATTGCTGCATTTGTTGGTGCAATAAGAATAGTGACAAAACATGCAACATCTAACAGGCATATGTGAAATGGTTGCACAAACACATTGACACGACGACACCTCAACGGCAAGCATTCACACACATACACACACACTCACACATTGACGCAAAGTAAAACACTCGTTTAAATATTTATTTGCCAACAGAGTTGCAATTGCCGACCACTAACCGTGCGCTAAGTGCAGGCAAACACACACACACACGCACGTACAAATGTATGCATATTTAAGCACACATACATGTATACATATATAGTAAGAAATTAACAATATATGCGTTGACCTAAATTTTATATTATTTGCAATTTAGTTGCAAAATAAAAATAAAAATAAAATCGAGGAAAAAAAGCATATTTAACAAAAATACTGAAAAACGTTTTAAAAATAGTTACAAAACAAAAATAACAATAATGCATAGAAAATAAAACTGTCAAATAAAAGACAATAGCAGTGGAAAAAGTTACAGAAAAAAATAAAAACACAAAATAAATAAAAATAAAAAAAAACTTAAAAGAATAGAAAATAAAAAGTGCAGTGACGAAAAAAGTACCGTCAAACTGATAGCAGTAGCAAAGCAAAAGCGCGATGCTGGCGGCATAGTGTAGTATTCTCATGCAAGCATGCACAGATACATAGCTCCATACTAAGCAGCCAACACATTACCATATATGCATTCGCGTTTGCATATGAATGACTTTTGGACTACAACACAACGACGCTGCTGCATTTGGTTGGCGCACGCGCGCATGCATACATGTCACCAGAAAAGGCCAGCTTAGCATATACAAATACTATACTCATACATATATACATATGTACATACATATAAATGGTTGACAATATACACGTATATGTATATACATATGTATATTGTATAGTTCTAAGTACATTGAATTGCATGTGGAAGCAACCTTCTCGGCGTCCACTGCCCCAAACGTTGGTCGATTAGTCGCCAGCTTTGCACTTTACACATACATATATACACATAAGCAAATATACTCGTACACTCATATTTACATATTTATATGTATATGTGCATATGTAAATGATAAGTATATATGAGTAATAGCTGTGCGAGCGTGCCACTGCCGGTTATGGTGTTTACTGATGGTGATGGTGATGCTAATTTGCAGCTGACAGATAAGCAAATGCAGTTGTTCATACATACATAAAAACGAGGGAGAAAAAAACAACAAGTGAATGAAATGAACAAATAATCTATAAGTTTATGTGTATATATATCTAAGGTTACAAGTTATTTTTTTCTTTCTGGCTTAAACTAAATAAAATATGCGGCGTACATGGATATAATTGCCGTTTACATACACGTACCAACAAATATATGTATATAGGTACATACAAGATTTTATTTTATTCTCTCGCTTAAATGCTTTTTGACAATATAAAAAAAATAAAACAAATAAAAATAAATTTAAAAAATAAAAATAAAAAATATAATTAAAAAAATAAAATGAAATAAAATAAGATGAAAATCAATTAAATTAAAATAAATTAAAAAAATAAATAAATACAACAACAAATTGAAATAAATATAATAAAACAAAAAATAATAAAAAAAATTAAATAAAACATTACAAAAAATAAAAAAGTTAAATATAATATAATTAAATAAAGTAAAATGAAATAAGATAAAATAAAATAAAATAAGACAAAATAAAAATAAATAAATTAAAATCAATTAAAATAAAATGAAAAAAAACAAATAAAACATAAGAAAATAAAATATATTTATTTATAATAAAATTTAATTAAATTAAAATAAAATAAAAAAATAAAAAAATTAATTAATCACAATAATAAATACACAATAACATTTTATAAATACAAACAAATAAAATTAAATAAAACAAAAATAAAGATAAAAATAGAAATGGAAACAAAAATAAATTAAACTACATTAAATAAAATGCAATATAAAGGTAATAAAATGGAATTAATAATGAAATAAGAGAAACTTTACAGATATTTCATTAAATTAAACATAATAAAATAAAATAAATGGAATAAAATGAAATAATAAAAAATAAAACAAATTAATTAAATTAAAATAAAATAAAGTAAGATAATATATAAAATTCTTAAATAAATAATTTAATAACAATAATCAAAATAAATTCAAGAAAATAAAAAATTAAAATTTTATAATACTTTAAAAAATAATAAAATGTATTGCAAGAAAATTAACTAAAATAAAGTAAAGTTAAACACAACAAAGTCAACTGAAGAAAATAAAATAAAAACAAGCAAAAAATAGAAACAAAAAATAAAAAATAAAACAAAATTAAAAATAAATGAAAAATAAAATAAAATAAAAATATTTCATTTTTGTAGAATAAAGAAATGTAAAATAATTTAAAAAAGCGAAGTTGAAATAAAAGGAAAAAAATATAATAAAATAAAACGAATACAAAATAAATAAAAAAAATGTATTAATAAATTAAAACAAAATAAAAGAAAAAATATATTATAAATAAATAGGTATGTACAGAATTCTACCTTCCACCCGTCTTCATTAGAATTCTTCAAAATTCTCTTTTTTAATTTCAATCAGTAGTCCTTACGGTCATCCTTACTAAAAGACAACATCAAAAATGTAAAGAACAATTCTTAATAGATATTTCGTTTGCTTGTTGTTGTTGTTTTGAAAATTATTTTTACTACACAAAATCGACCAAAGCAGCACAAGATCAAACGCCAACCAACCAATAAACCAACAAACTACTTTACATTAACAAATAGCCAAGCAAATAAATAGAAATAAATAAATTAAAATAAAAATATAAAAAAGTATTCATTTAAACTAAAACCAAAAAACCACCAAAAGCCAAAGCCAAAGCCATGTCAAGACCAATTTCAGAATCAAATACACGCATAAGCACACACACACCTGCATTTGTACATACTTAGCAAACGTGCTAGATACATTAAGTATAAATACTAAATAAATAAATACACGTATGTACGTATGTAATTCTAACTCTGAAATACAAAACTTAGCAAGCAATGCAATTATGAACAACTGTTGTTGGTCGCTAAGAATAAATGGCAAACAAGCATATACACGTATATATGTGTATGTGTATATGGCATGTGTGTCATTTCAAATATTAGCGCAGTGTCAACCAAAAGCATAGATTACCAATGCGGTCGCCAGCGAGGCCAAATCGCGTGCAGCAGCGGTGAGCAAGGTGCAAGGAAAATTCCAAAAAAAAATATCGAAATTACATAAAATCACAGACATACACGTATGTGTGTATCAAGTTAACTAAGCAGCTAACCAACGATGCGAACTAATAAATTTAATCGTTTATTTAATTAAAGAAGTACAATGAGCACAAAAGCAGGCATAAATGTACATTAACACTTTTATATGTATATGTGTGTGTGTGTGTATTTATAGTTGCATATATGCATATGTATGTGTGTGTGTGTGAAAATGACGGCAAAAATTGTTTTACTGCAATTAATTGCTCACAATCATTCAAGCAAATAGTGCAGCACAAGCCACACTTGGTAGACACACACATACACGTGCACACACATGCATAACTCTTTACTATACAATAATATTTTTTCCCGTGGGTGTGTGTGTGTGTGTGTGCTCGTACATGCAATTGCAATTTTATTGCCATTTATTGACCTTGAATTTGTGTAATTTTCTTGTCCAACAGTTATTTGTTGTTGTTATTTTTATTATTATTTTTTTTAATTTTTCTCAATTGCAATTTTTTCGCTTTGTGACAGTATCGTCATTAGATTTGACAGTCAGCTGATCGGACTGTCAAACTGACACCGCGTTTGCCTGTGAGCGCAAAGCCAAGCCAGAAAAAGGAACAAAAACAATGTTTCTTAAATGACGCTGACCAAGTCAAAATGTTTGTAGTGGCATATAGCTAAATATACATATATATTTGCACATACGAGTATATATGAGTAAGTATGTATATGTCATAGATTTTTCTAATTGCAGTTAGCTATGACGTCAGTTGGTGGCGCGCGCTCGCTTGTTTTCGAGGTTAATGTGAAAGACAGACTCATTTGGTTTGGACTCTAAGCTTGACTACTGCTGCTGACAATTTTATTATTTCTTATTTTTTTCTCAGACCTCATTGCGCTTGCATTGCCATTACCAATATTTACATTACTATTTTATTATGCTTAGTTTTGGCTGAAACTGTCTTTTATTACTAATTTAGAGATTTTTTTTATTTTTTATATATTTTGGTTTTCATTATTTTTGTATTTTGTATTTTTGTATTTTTTATATTTTTCAATTTTTTATTTTTTGTTTTCTTTTTTGTCTCTTTTTTATTTGCAATTTTTTCTATTTTTTAGCAATTTTTTCTCAAGTTTTTTTGGTCATTACCACTACAGCTTTTTGTTTCATTTAATCCATTTTGACATTTACAAGTTAACGCTTTGGCGCGCATTTGCCCAAAATGGTATTTTGCATTTTGTTTCTTTGGCGCCAACGACTGCAGAATGCCGGAGACAGTCACTCGGACAAGCCACTGTACGTTTTTTTGACATTTTTGTCAGGCTTACAAGCGCAGTGTGCGGACAAATTAGCCAAATGCTATGAATGATTTTGATTTTTCTTTTTCGCTTTGATTTTAATTTTTGTTCTCTCTGAGCACACAGAATGGTTACATGGTCGCTGTGGTTGTCTTTTGGTTAATTTGTTAAAAAAAAACTATGATTTTTTTTAAATTTTTTGCTGCGGTTTTTTTCTTAGTACTTTTCAGTGCTCTAATTATTTATATAACATACAGCGCATGTTATTGTTATTGTTGTTATTATTTTTAACACATTAAAATGAATTCGGTGTTTTGTTGACTTAAATCGAAATGACAGCCATCAAATGCGATTTTTGTGCCGCAAAAGTGCCGCTTGTTGCACATGGTGTGGCGGTCAATGTGTAGGTTAATTTATTTCTGAAAAAAAAAATTAAATTTAAATTTTTAATTATTACAACTTTTGTTGTTCCGCAAAAATTACTTAGATAATAAAGATAATATAATTTAAGGTAAACGTTTTTGTTTTACATATCTTACCTAAGCTCCTAATTGTAGGCAACGTTTTAGGTTTATGAATTCCTTTTTCTTTATCAATAAAAAAGCTTGTAGCGTATATGTGAGCGTTTTTAAGGAATTTTTAGTATAATTCAGCTCAATTTCTTCAAGAAACAATAGAAGTAGATATAATATTTTTGTAGAATAATGAATAAATTATAAGTATTATTACAATGCTTTTTAAATTAAATAAATAAACGAATATAAATAAAAATATTGCCAAAATTATAAATAATAATCCTTTAGTCGAATAGAAAAAAATAGAAATAAGTAATAGAAAACGTTAGATACGGACTTAAAAAAATTATAAAAATTCCCTGATTTTCAGTCTTTCATAAAAGTTTTTAATTTTTCTCAATACCACTTAGGATAGGTGTATTTGCTTTATTCTTTTTTTACTCCTAAATGTATGCACTATATATATTATATGATCTTAACTAGTGAATGCAATAAGATATGGATAATAAAAAGGAAAAAATAAAAAAAAATAATTTATTCAAAAAAGACAAAGGTAATTCTTAAAAGTAAAAACTATTAATTAGTTTAATTGTTGTAAGCATTACATAATTTTTGAAATCAATTTAAAAAATCATTATTATAATTATTTATTATTTTTTATTAATTATTTTTATTATTGATTTTATATTGTTTTACTTCAAAAAATATTTTTTCTGATTTTTTTTCAATACCACTTAGGGTATGTGTCTTTGCTATTACACTTTCATTTACTACTAAATGTAGGCTTTGATATACAATAGGCTTATTATATTAACATTGTTCCCCGTGAGAATGGGAAAACATGGCCTACATTTCAGATTCTATGGATCCAATTAATATTATAATTTTATTAATTATTTTGATTCCATTTTAGCGTATGTTTAATTTATTTATTTGCACCTTATGCATAAAAATATATTTACACAATTTTTTTAGCTCCAAAAATATTTTTTTTTAATATTTGTTTTAATCTATAACGTATTTTCAATTTTACTTCGCGTATGTGTCTTTGTTTTTACGCTTTTGTTGACTCCTAAATGTAGGCAATATTTGGGGTCTACAGGCTTTTTAGTATTTTCTTGAAAAATTTCATTTTGAGACCATGCAATAAGATATCAAATTAAAGAAAATAAATAAACTCAATGTACGAAATTTGTATATTAAAATATTATAATTGTTTGACTTGAAATGATATAAAAATATCATGACTTTTATTTAAAGCATGAAGTGCGTCTTTCACGTTTTACCAGTTCTATATTATTTTCTGTTAATATTTTCTTTTTACTATTTATTTTAATTTCTTTTAAATATTTTTTTTTTAATTTTTATATTTTTTCGTTATTATCATCATATACTCATCCATCAAAAAACTCATCAACGCATCGTTAACGCTCAAGTAAATTATTTAAAAGGAAATAAATACAATCAATATATTTAGATGAAAAATTACACTTCACTATAATTATATGCTAAACGCTGACAATTACATTCATTTTAAATCACTGGGCGTTGTAGTTTTTTACGGCAAAAAAAAAACAACCGAATATTTTCCCATGCACAAAATATTTATTTTTATTTTAATATTTTTATTATGTCAGAACGCGTCACGTAAATAAAACATTAATTTGATTGCATATTAATTCATTCATATAGAGTTTTCAGCAACCCTCTGATGACTTGTTGTGTTTCATTTCAAAAAATTTTTTTTTAATGTTTACCTACCTTTAACACTTTTCAATTACGCTTATCAACGGCGAGCATCTCAACTCATCAACAGCATTTTTCGGCGCTTCGGTGCATAACTCAAGTACAAGTACACAGCAACAACTGCATGCGTTGACGATAACAGCGATGAACAGCAAGCAAGGTGTACCAATCAAAAAAGAAATATTAAAAAAAATTTAAGCTTTTTTAATTAATTTTTTTTCGCTCGTCAATTCACCATGAACTTTACATTAATTGCAAATTTACGCTTTGATTGTGTGCGCGCGCTTTCATGGCTGCAGCAATTAAATGTAAACAATGAGTTGTTGCAGTAGCAGCAGCAGCAGCAGCAGCAACAATAATAACAACAAATAGTTGCTACGAGATGGGGCGTAGCAGCTGCAGCTTCAGTAAGCAAGGTCAATAACTGCAAAGCAACTTCTAGCGAGAGCAACGTCATAATTAAGAAGCACTTAACTTTACACTCAAACACACATACACGTATGTACATGCCAACACGTATATGAGCATGTGCATGTACATATGTATGTATATATGTTCATGAAATTATGCATAAACAATGATTATGTTATGCTTGCATAGAACAAACGGCAATTTGCTGCAGAAAAGTAGCATGCAATATGTATATTTATATATATATGTTTTTTTTTTTAATTTTTCCCCACTGCTCTTTTTCGCCTTTAACAATTAGCAACAATAACAAGAATCAAACACTTTAAGGTAATTAATTTGAACAAAATATTTGTGTATTTAAGTATGTTTGTATGTTTGTGTGAAAAAAAAGCCAATTCATTTTACTGCAAAATGGCTAAGGCAGCGCTACAAAAACAACAACAACAATTACAACAATTTCTAATACAGCATGTGGGAAACTGTTCGGCTTGTGGAAATAACAATTGCTTGCGCAAATAATTGACAATAGAAGAATAAACACACCTACTTATACATACAAACACATGCATACACATACGGTAATCAGTAGTATTATTAAGTACAAATGGTATAAATATTCATACAAATATATTAAGTACATATGTACACGTATGTAAGTGTATAAACACTTATGAAACGCAACACTTCACGTTTATTTGCATTTACAATTGTTGTTTTTGTTACTGCGAGATTCTAGTATCATTTGTTGTTATTCTCGATTTGTTTTATTTTCTTTTCTTTTTTGCATTAATATTTACACATGTCTATATATACATATATACTTATCTCATTTTGCTCAAAGCTTGCCGTAAACACAGTTCACGTGTATTAACTAGTAGTAAACGTGCGAATTCCCCTTTTCTTCCCACAATTCAGCTAAGTATTTAGTCGCAGTCTCCACCGCTCTCTCTCTCTCTCTCTGCCCTCTGCTCGCCGTTTGTAACTAATACTCTTAACTAACTACTAAAAATCGATACTCACTTCGTTAGTATATTACTTGTTGCTACTTTTACTGTTATTGTCATGTGCGCGTTGTTTGTCTAGATTTTTTTAATTTCTTTTAATTTTTTTAATTTTTTTTTGTTGTAAATGTTTGTATACTTTTTATCCCACTCATTGTTATATAAGCTCTGTTGTGTTATTCCCTATATTTTCTCCGTATATTTTACTCACTATACTTTTACACTTGTTGTTGTTGTTTTTGTACTTTAGGGTTCTATTCGTGCTAAATTGTTTAATTTTATGGCACTTGGATAGATGTAGAACTTTGTTTATTGTTTCAACATTTTATTTCTACTACTATTTACAAGCACCTATTACCGTCTATTATTGTAATATTCCAACAATTCTATGAATCATCATTATTTTGTTTTGCTTACCAGCGGGCATGCAAAATTCTGAGAAGTTTTTATGAATTAAATCGCTGACGTGCGAACGCTAGAGCAATTTGAAAGGAATTTGCACGATCTCCTCTTTAAAGTGTGTGAAAAATAAATTATAGAGGGGTAAGCGTGGCCCTTTGTAAAATTAAAAATGTACTTAAATCATAAGGTAGTATTAGTAAAAAATAAAAATTACCTAATTAAAATTTTCATATTTAAAATTTATTTTTTCTGTGCAATAAAAAGTTAAAAAAAAAAATTTTGATTGTTGAAAAAATATTTGAATAATTTTAAAATTAAAAAAAAAAACACATTTGAATTTTTTCAAATATTTTTTGGAATTGAAAATTATTTAAACATAAACAAAATTAGAAATACACTAATTTATTGTTATTTAGATAAATAGTTTAGCATTTTTTAAAAGTATTTTAAGGCAGAAAAAAGTGGAAAAATCAAAACTAAGAAAAAATTTATATATGTTTTCTTGTTATTTTGAAATTTCAAATCTTTTATTTTTGAGATTTGAAATTCCAAAAATAAAAACATATAAAAAACATCTGTAAATTAATTGTTATGAATTTATGAAATAAAATTTTTTTATTTTTTTTTATATATTTTAAAGTTGAAATATAGATGAAAATTAAATAAAATTTAGGTTAAAAAATTAAAAAGAGACTTTATCAAAATTTTTCAAAATATCAAACAATATATTTTTTTTATATTTTTTTTTTAACCTTGCGAACATTTAAACATTCGAAACTTAAATCCGGCACTAGAACCCCCACTAAAAGCACGCCACTGCACTTCTGTTCAATTACGCAGATTTCATGCTACAATAAATGACTTTGCATCCCTTATCTACTTTACTTATTTACATAACTAAAAGGCGGCATAATTTTGTCAAAGTCATGCTGAAAGCTAATAAAAATGATATCATTTAAATAAAAAAAAAACTATAAAATGTATTATTCACTGATTTATTATACATTTTTAATTGCAACGCAAAATTTATCAACGTAAAAGTCTAATTAAATTATAGCAAATGAACGGAAATCACTTAGATACTCGCCGTTTAGTATGTGACCAAGTTTGTTGCTTAAGTCTTTTGTACTCGTGGACAGGAAGTTAGGTATTTGATGACTCACCTACGAGTTAGAAATTTTTCAAGCAAAATAATGAAATTTGCGAGACCTAATTTCATATTTTCTTAAATAATATAAAAAAAATTATTTAAAATAAAATAAGGTTAAATAAAATAAATGAAATAAAATCAATTCAAATAAAACATAATAAAATAAAATAAAATAAAATAAAATAAAATAAAATAAAATAAAATAAAATAAAATAAAATAAAATAAAATAAAATAAAATAAAATAAAATAAAATAAAATAAAATAAAATAAAATAAAATAAAATAAAATAAAATAAAATAAAATAAAATAAAATAAAATAAAATAAAATAAAATAAAATAAAATAAAATAAAATAAAATAAAATAAAATAAAATAAAATAAAATAAAATAAAATAAAATAAAATAAAATAAAATAAAATAAAATAAAATAAAATAAAATAAAATAAAATAAAATAAAATAAAATAAAATAAAATAAAATAAAATAAAATAAAATAAAATAAAATAAAATAAAATAAAATAAAATATAATATAATATAATATAATATTATATAATATAATATAATAAAATAAAATAAAATAACAATAAAATAAAATAAAATAAAATAAAATAAAATAAAATAAAATAAAATAAAATAAAATAAAATAAAATAAAATAAAATAAAATAAAATAAAATAAAATAAAATAAAATAAAATAAAATAAAATAAAATAGAATAAAATATAATGTGATATTAATAAAATATATTATATATATATAATATAATTAAGTTAGATATATGCAAAATTGTTATCCACCTTTTTCAAACGCTTCATTTATAACTCAACATTTGTTGCATAAAAGACTTTAAGTATTATGCCTGCTATCATCACTCTTTAATTTATGCAGCTTTGTGCAGTGAAGCCAGACGACAGTTCATCCATCACTAATCGACAACTTGACTATTGAAATATTAAGAAAATTTCCTTCTTTACTTCAAATATTTGAAACAAATTTTTGGGCACTCAATTAAATCACCTGCTCCTACCACTATCTAACTAAGCAGTCTTACCAACTGAAATATACAACAAAAAAACATGCTTTCACACACAACAGATTAGTTGACAGCTCATCTATTCTCAGCTGACAACTGCATTGAGAATTTCAAACACCAATTGTTTTTACGTCGCCTGTTTCGCCTAAACACCTGAAGTGTCTTAAAAGTTAGTCCTTTCAACTGTCAATTTGTTTGAAATGCACCTTTTTGTGAATAAATTTTTTTTCCACTTTATATTTTTTGGCTTTGCGGAGACTTAAGTTGAAAAAAAGGATCTACAATGTTACTACAAAGTCCTGCGGAGCTCAATCGCTTGAGTCGCCAAGCATTCAAACGAAATTCTCCATGACTCTAAAATAACGCTGCAACACATGCTTTTTCATTTTCTAACTATTTTTGTTGATGTTTCAAGCAAAAAACTTGCAAAAATTTTGGTAATTTATTTAAATATGCGTGTTTGCAGTGAGCGCATAAGCATACATACAATATATATATATACAGGAAACTTTTATCAATTTTTTTTTTCTACATAATTTTGAAACACATTTGGCCGAAAGTATTTTTTTCGCTGTCAAAAACTTTTTTTTGTTGCCAAAAGTATCCACAAACACCAAATGCCAATGCCAAAATTCGCTTTCTTCTACCATGCTGCTTCTTGTTCCCTCTATATTGACGTTCGGCAAATGCTAAATTGATGTATGCATCCGCTGTCTAACTCTTCAACAAACTATGTCTGCAGGCAAGGTATTTCCTGCGCATTTGACTTCACTTGCAAACGCTCGTGTGTGTGTGTGTGTGTGTATCTGCAGCGTGCATTTCTTCTGTCTTCTTCTTCTTTTTTCAAGCGTAACAGGTGCAAGTTAGACACATATGCTTGGTTTGTTGTTTTATGTAGGTCGCAAGTAGCTGCCAGCAGTCAGCGTTAGGCAACCCTTTGCTTTCCTTTTCATTTGCAATTTATTTTGGAAATTTCTTCTTCTTTTTTTCATTCAAAAAATCGAATTTTTTATTTTCTACTTTTTTTTTGTTGCGTTGAAAACCAAATGACCTAATGCGCTTTAGCGAAACACCAGGCTCCACTCTTTATATTTTATCTTATATATGTGTGCATGTAGTTGTGTAGCGCTCCCCTTCACTGGAAGCCTAAGCACTTTTGCCAGCCTTTTCAAAAGACACTTAGTAATTCTAACAATATTTTGCTGCAACTTGTTTTTACTTTTTTTCTCTACAGACTCATAAAATTAGCTTTTTTATTCATTATTTAACCCTTTAATGGTAATAAGATGTTGCTGACTGTAAGCGCATACGCCCAATAACCACAAATATCTACATACAAAGCTATCATCAATTCAAACAGGGCTTTTATTGTTGACTAAAAATAATTCTACTGCTTTGAGTGCCTTTCTAACCCTTTAAAAGCGCGCACGTACAACATATAAACATTTTAATTTATTTTTCAATTTTACTATCCACTTATGTATGTAGCTTCACTACACTTTAGGTTGACTTAAATACTAGTGGCTATTTAGGTGGAGTCTATAAATTTCTTTCGAGGCGGCTGTGTTTAAATAAATTTGTCTCTAACCCTCTAATCGCCGGCAGCTAATATATAATCTAAGCGCTTGTGCTTTTTCATCTTCATTATTTTGAAATTTTTGTTATATTTTTTTATATTATTTTTCTACTTTTGTCCAGCGCTTCTTCACCGAAATTTGTATCAATTTTATTGTTTGTTATAAGCTGCGGTTTTTACACGGCCTCTGCGTATGTGTTGAAAGCAGCTGCAGGATGTGTTGTGTCGTCTTGTTTTGCGTAATTTGAGCCTTAAAACTTTATTAACTAGAATTTTTGATTATTTCGTGTAGTTTGTTGATTGCTTTGCAGGTAATTTTACAGCTAGCTGGGTATTAGAAAATATATTTGATTGCTTAATGGTCTGTTTTTTGTATTTTTTCTTTCTTTAGTAGTGTACAGTGTGCTTATTTAATGAGGTAATTTTGGAGTTGTTTATAGCATCTACTAAAAATTCTAAGAATACACAGTCGTGGAAGAAGAAAATAGTAATGAAAAATTATTTATAGAAAATGTTGATACATTTCAAAATTCTTATCAACATATAAAATTTCTTAACATAAATTATATCAAGACATAAATTATGTCGTAACATAAAATGTTTGGAAACATAAAATATGTTGAAATATGAAATATGACCAGAAAATAAAATCTTTCAAAACATAAAATATGTCATAACATAAAATATGTCATAACAGAAAATACACCAAAACATAAAATTTGGCAAGCCATTAGAAATTTGTGTATTAAAAACTGCATAACATTAAGTATAGTGGCAAATTTTTTTGTCAATATTGCTAATCATAAAATATCTAAAATATAATATTTTTCTTAAACTCATTTAGTGCTTAATGCTAATCAATCATGTTCATTATAATTGTATTTATTTACATTATGGTTTTATATCTAAAGGAATAAGCATCTAACAAGAACAATGAAAATAGTATGTTAGCTATGCATAAATCAATATTAAAAGCAAAAGTGTTTCATTCATTTGATAAAAAAAATACAATTTTTATGATTGAACATAAAATCTCGCGCTTTCCGAAGTTATAAAATGAAGTTGCAAAAAAAAGCAGTAATATAATGTCATAATCCACAGCATTTCACAAGCTCATGGAGTGAACAGACATACATACAGACTGTGTTCATATATAAAAATCCAGCTATTCACACGCTCGCATAACATAATGTTATTTATAATTTATGCTAATAAAAAAATCAAATAAGTATGCATATTAGGCAAACGAGTATAGTAAAATCGAAAGCTGTATTTTTTACGGTTTTTTATTAACAGTTATTCATGTGGGATTGCGAAAATGAAATGATTATATATTTTTTTTTTTTTTTTGCTTTAATCAAAAGCAAAATTCAAAGCCAAATTAGTACAAGGATTTTTATTAATTTTTATTTTTTTAAATAAGTCCTTTTTTAATTTTTTTTATTTCATTTTATTTATTTTTTTATTGTTTTATTTTTAAAGCTATTTTTAGTGAAAAATTTATTTCAGTTGACAATTATAACAAATACATGTGTCATCTATTTCTGCCTTCAAACATATTTTTTATATTATGAATCAGCGTACACATAATACAAACTTTTTTCAATTCTCAAAAATATATTAACTGTTATATAAAATAGTTTTTAATTTTGCAAAGTAATAGAATTTTTTTGTTTCATTTTATTTATATTTTTTACATTTATTTTTAATTTTTAAAAGTATCTATAAATATAAATAATTTAATTTTTAATTATTAAAAATATTTGTAAATAATTATTTTAATTTATTTAAATTTTTTTCTTATCTTACTCTTCAAAATGTTTTTTTTTTCAATTTATTTAATTTAGTTTTATAGCTATTTTTTTGATTTTTTTTTTTTTAATATTCATTTTAAGTTATTCAATTAATATTTCAATTATTTTAAAGCTCAGTTTTATTGATCACGTTTTCCTTTCAATAATGAAGCATGTTAAATTTGATTTTTTATTTGTATAAAATATGTACATTTAATAAGCTTTTTTAACCAAATCAGTCTATCACCCTATTACGACTGGCATCATGGTCATGCTGTTCGTTGACTAAAATACAAATAAAGAATTTATAAAAATAAATAAATCTGTTAATCGTGGAATACTTCTACGCATAAGGTACCTTTAACACCTTCGGGTATACATACGTATATACATATCTTTACACACCAATGAATGCGCAATATTAAGCATGGATCATGTGTTTTTTTTAGACAAAATAGGCACATGTTTAAATTTTTTTTTTTGTATATTTTATCTCTATTTCGCCGACATTCATTAACCGAATTTATCATGAAATGCAAATGAATTTAGGGTTAATGATTTTTTGTCATTGTTAAACACACTCAGCAATGGCGAAGCGACAATGAAGAGTATACAACTGCAAAATAAATAAATATAAAGTAATGAGCTTTTTGGAATATATTGACACATTCAAAAATTTTTAAGGATTTTTAAACTTTCGAAAACAATTACTAAAATTTAAAAAACCGGTATTTCTGGAAAAAATGTTCAGCCAAGAAATTTATAATTAAAAATATATTTTGATTAGTTTTGATGGAAAAATTAATTTTTTAAAGTATAAATTTAAAAGCTTTGAAATTATTTTTGCAACAGAAAATATGTTACAAAAGGGTTTAAAATTAAAAATTATTTGAAGTATTATATTCACGTTGGAAAACTTAAGTTATGTATTAACAATTTTATTTTCTTCATTTTCAAATAATATTTTTTTTTATTTTTAAAAAATATTTTTTTTTATTTTCAAATATAAATTAATTATTTTATTTCTATAGTTTTGTCTATTTTTTCAAACTTATTTTTAATTCTTAATTTGTTTTTGCTTTTTATTTTTATTTTTATTTTTTTGTACTTTTCAATATTATTTTATTTGTATTCACCTCTCAATTACCCACAAGCTTTTCATATCACTTACAAAGCGCTATAACTAACGGCCACAAATAGCTACACACACACACACGCTGTTTTAACATATATTGTTGCCAACAGCCAACAACTACATCGGTCAAATCGAGTTGACGGCTTTTGCGGCTGATTTTGGTGTCGTCGCTTGTCGCTATCATTGCCGCTTCAATTGAACGTGTTCAGCATTTGTAATTGAAACATAAGTGAAGAGCAGAAAAAGAATAATCATGCTTGTAGGGAGGTTTAGTGGTTGAAATGAGTTGGTTGGTATTAATATAGATAAATGAATAAATATATTTTTAAGTTGAAATTCACGCACATCGGTGGGTCAGAATAAATAAAGAGCATATAAAACTTCGACAAAAAGATTACGAAAATACATAACAGTTTAGAAGAAAGTTAAATTAAAAACCAAATACCAAAAATAAAAAGAAATTGAATTTAAAAATAATTATTATAATTAAAATTTTTGAAATATTTATATAAAAACAAAATTGTTGATGAAAATTTTACTAATACATATATATCTTAAAAACACATTATTTGAATTTTTAATGTTTTTAAAAAAGCACTTCAAAAAATTCGTAAAATATATTAAAATATTAAATTATCTAAAAAAGTATTAGTATTATAAAATTCTTAGATATATTAAATAATTAAAATTTAAAGAAATAAATATTAAAAATATAAAATTCTTAAAATAATATGAAATACAATAAACAAATTAAATCATATTAAATTCTTAAAAATATTGAATATTAAAAAAATTAAAAATATAAAAGACAATTTTCTTCTATAATATATATTTTTGAGCTACAAATAAAATCTGATATGTCGTCAACATACATATGTATATATATAAATATGTAGTCTTATGTTTGTAAAAATGCAAAAAAAAAATAATATTTGCTTGCCAATTAAAATTCTATGCTTTGCTATGTGTAGCAAAAGTTCTATGCCACGCTATGCTATTTTCAACAATACAATTCTATGCGGTTTTCGATACACACATACCTACATATGTATATTTGAATTTAATATTACCGCATGGAATTCCTGTATTGTTTTTATTCTCTCTTCCTTTTTTGCTATTTTTTTCAATTTTACTCATTTTCAGTTAATTTTTGTTACTGTTGTTCGCGTTGAAAATTATGATTACACAATTTTTACGCAAATGTGCACGTTTGTGTATTTGTTACGCTTCACAAGCACGCACATGCCCACAAACAATTATACACATATACATACATACCTATAAACATTCTTACGAGTATACAGTTGGCACGCTATCATACCACTGACATTATTACAGATTCATTCAGAATACTCGCATCACATTGCTGATATAATCTTTCAACTGAACTATTACAAATGTTATTGTTATTTTTCTTATTATTACATACATTTTTCTATATAGTATTTCGTAATGACTTTTTTGTTTTAAATATTATATATATGTATGCATTGAGTGTTAATTTTTTGTTGCTGTTATTATAATTATTATACGCTTGCAAACTCATCTGTGCGTTTGTTTTACATATGTACATACATATTTATGTACATATTTATCTATGTCCACATTTATAGAAGTATGCATAATTATTTACGTTCTAACGTCATTTGTAGGTATGTCAAGGCTTGTTGTGGTTGAGTTTTACAATTTTACTATAATATGTGCGTATTTTGCTAATTACAAATATATATTATATGTAATTTTTATTAGTTTGCATATATTATTTTATTTATTATTATTGTTGTTATTTTCCTGATTATTATTACTATTATTATTATTATTATTTTTTTATTTATAAATATTATTATTTTTATTATTATTATTATTAACATTTTCTATTATTAATATCATTTTTATTATTTTTATTATTATTATTATTAACATTTTCTATTATTAATATCATTTTTGTTATTATTATATTATTATTATTATTATTATTATTATTATTATTATTATTATTATTATTATTATTATTATTATTATTATTATTATTATTATTATTATTATTATTATTATTATTATTATTATTATTATTATTATTATTATTATTATTATTATTATTATTATTATTATCATTACTATTATTATTATTATTATTATTATTATTATTATTATTATTATTATTATTATTATTATTAGTATTATTATTATTATTATTATTATTGTTATTATTATTATTATCATTATTATTATTACTATTGTTATTATTGTTATTATTATTATTGTTATTAACTCATTTTAATACTAATTATTATTTATTTTTTTATTATTTTTTATCATTTTTATTAGGTATCATCATTATTATTACTTTATATGATTTTATTTTTAATTATGATTTAGGTATATAAAAATATTATTCATTTTAAATTAAAATTAAATACTTTTATATGTCTTATATAATTTTTAAATATTTTTCTTTTTTAACAAATTAGTAAAAACATTATATTGTTTTCTTAATTGACTTTTTAAAATTTGCGTATATTTTAAATGTATCGAAAAAATGGAGGGGCAGATATGTTTTCAAAAATACATCTAAAAAGATGCTATTTGATCATTTTCAGTCATAGGAAAGCATTGCCTACATTTGGGCTACTATTATAATTTTACTAATATTTAAAAAAAAAATTAATGTTTATTATTTAAAAAGAAGCAGTAATAATTGTCATCATAAAAAAACGTAATAAGTCATTAAAAATCGTAGCTTCCTTTTCCTATATTATTCAACAAACCGCTTGTAAAAAAACAAAAAAAAACATTGCCTACATTTAGGCTACAGCTGAAGAAAAAAAATTTTTTTTTTTTTAATTATAAACGCATTTCGTAAGACTATATTAAATCTTAATTATTGAAAAATTTAATTTAAATAAATAAATTAAGTCAATCAAATTATTTATTAACCTAAAAGATATATATAATGATTAATTTCAACAAGAAAAACATGTTACTAAAAATTTAAATCCATTTTTCATCCTGTTTCTCATACCTTTTGCTTATCTATGCCATGTTTTTCAATAGGAATTTGTTTAGAAAACATTTTCTACATTTACACTTTATTTTCGTAAAATAAAAGTCGTTTGTAAAACATTGCCTACATTTAGGCCTAAGTTGGAAAAAAAATTGTTTAGTATAAATTAATGAAATTTTATAGAACTCTTTCTTGATTTTTATCAAACATAATATTTATTAATTTTTAAAAATTAAAAATATTGTATATCTGTATTATCGATCAAATACTGTCAATTTTCATGTATCTGATAAAAGAAACTCCCTTGTTTACAAATAAATAAATATGTCGCATCCAAAATTCATCAATCTAATGCAAAAAAAGTTAATCTTAACGAAATCAGAGCATATTTTATAGTTCATTTACACTTGCACTCAATTACATGCTAATTTACATATGTATATATAAGACGTAGAAAATAAGAAAACAACTATAAAAAAATAAACCAGTTGTATTCAAAAAAATACATTTCATTTTCCACAACCAACTACGCTCACAACAAGCAAATTCGCTTTTTAGATGACAAATATACATAAATACAATAACAAAATGCTAATTTAAAAATAGCACATCATCAGCAGCAACAACAAACAACCAACTAAGCAAGCAACAGCTGCGCTAATGACCTAACACAACCACCCGCGTGGCTCACCCCATACACCCTGACACCGCAGTAGCAGCGCCGCCAAGCAGCATACCATTTGCGCAGGCTATTGACATGTGTAGGCGACAACGACAACACTTGCAAGTATGCAAATATTGAAGTTTAGTTCCAGCGTGTAGTATTCCTCTTCTTATAATTCGTTCTTTCTTGTTTTTCTTGTGTACAAATGTAAATAAATATTTATTTACAAAATTTTATACACATTTATATGTATTAGCTGACAGGCAAACGGGCGAGTGGACGGTCGGGCGAGTACGTGGAGTTCGCCCAACATGGTAATGCCTTGTTTACATTTTTTACTCGCCCATAGTTGGCACTTCTACTTTTGTTCGTGCACCTAAAAACGAACTTTTTAGCGAGCACGAGTGCTGCTTCTATCGAGTTGTCATTTCTTTTCACTCTTTCTTCTGTTGGTGACTTTTACGGGTGCAACCCACATAGTGTTGATCCTCCTCGTTTTGTATGATTCAATATATGTACCTATGTACATATGTAGGGAAGTGTGCTTGGTTCAACTAGAAATCTTCAGGCGACCAACAGTTACGACGCAAATTTTTGTTTTTGTTTTTTTTTTTTTAGTTTTTTTTTAAACATTTTTTTTATTGTAGTAATTTTTTGCACTCAATTTCATTTATTCTTTTTCTTCGTCTTCGCCATCCTCTTCTTTTACGCGCTTATTGATGAGCTCGATCGAGCTCTTAGCAAATTGTCGAGTTCATCCACCAACGCAATACAAACAGTTAAGTTTACAAACATTATTTGTTGGTGGCTGATTGGCCAGCTGAACAAAAACATTACTGTTGTTGTTTTTGGTTTGAATAGCTGGGGGGGCTTTGATTACTGCTGAGATAGACGCACAATACGTTGATTTAGTTAGCTGGGGAAGTTCACATGAAGGAAGATGGGGTTCAATGCTTTTTAGATTATTTGTTTACGCAGTTGATTATTCGTCCATTATATTTACATGTTTATTGTTTCCACGAAGACGGATGTCTATTAGCGAAATAGTATACTTTATGTTTGTACATTTGTACATATATAATGTGATTAAGGGTCTAATGACCGCTTTAACTAGTGGATGTTGAAGATAAGTAAATTTAGTGAGAATATTCCGAAGGGAAATGCACAGCTTTGCTAAAGAAAAATAATAAGAGAAATAAAAATAAAAAAAAACAAAATTAAAAAAAAAATTTTTTTTTAAATTATAGAATTTAAAAAAAAAATTGTCTATTTTTTGAAATTAAAAGTTTATTATACATTTAATTAACAAACTAACATCATTAACTAATTTGTTGCTTCAATGATTTGAAATGCGCATTTCATAGAGTTATTCACCCTATTTTATGTACAATTACACACGTATGTACATATGTGCATTTATGTATAAGTTTTGATGCTTGTTTTCTTATTTACCAATTCAGGGTATGGCGTACGTTGAATAAATTTGCAAAATAAAAAACGTAGTAATAGTAAGCTAAAAAGTTCATTGACTTCATTCACAGAAACGATACCACTACTAAATAGGCATTGTTGTTATTGAAAGTTCACCGTTAAAATACGAAAAACTTTCACGGAAGCTTTTAAAATTTTTAAAAGGAATATTGAAATTAATTCAGGAAAAATGTGTTTTTGTTGCTTTTTAAGGATTTTGAATATTTAGCATTTATATAAAGAACTCATTTCTAAAAAAAAACATATTTCACTTCTGCAGCTAAATTTATTCGTGAAAGCAAAACTGAAAGCTATAAAAGCTTTCACCAAGACTCCTTGCAGTTTTAAGTATTATTTATTTTTTATAAAAATCTTTTTTGAACTTCTATATTTCAATTTATTTGCAAAAGTCAAAATGAAAGCTTCCTAGCTGAGCTTTCATATAAAAAAACACAATTCACTTTTAAAGAAAGAAATGAAATTGCTTAAAAATTGAACAGATAATTTGATACATTAAATATCATATAATTAATAATAACATTAAAAGTTCTAATTGAACTATGTTTTTATTGCACTATTTTCTTAGAGCAAAAATATATTTATTAGTAATTTTCCACTAATTTTTTATTTTATTTTATTAAATGCACTAACCACAAGTTATTTATGAAACTAATTACTTATTTATACAATATTAAACACTTTACATTAATTTCTGTATAAATATTCTTTAAATATGTACATATATATATATATAATATATATTTTAAACATTTCTGTACTGAATTTTAAATAACTTTATGCAATTACGGAAGTAGCAAATGAAGGTGTTAAATGTCGCTCCCCGTGTACTTGGCTGGCATTTAATTTAAATTGACAAAATTACATACACATGAATATACATATACATACAGACAAACATAATCAAAAGCTTCCGTATATAAAAAGTAAACAAATAATAAAATAAATATAATTACTTACATACAAATATTTAAGTATGCGTTTGTGTGCAAACAATTACAAGTACGTAGAGACAAGTATACACAAACATACCTACATGTACAAATAACTTTTTTTATTTTTTTGTTGTTGCTTGTTTAATCAACCTGAGTTACTTTTTCAAGCTCAAGGTGTTTGTTACGCTTTGTTTGTATGTAATTACTACATTGTTTAAAAATTACTAGGTTAAGTAAATGAGTTTGTTTTAATATATTACGAATTTTTATAGTTTTTGATTAAACAATAGCTTGCTTTCTATAGTAAATTATTTAAAAAAATTCAAATCCTTCATAATGAAATATCAAATTTAATGAAATAAAATAAACTAAAAGAATTCAAAAAAAATATTAAATTAACATAAAATATAACTATTAAAACAAAAAAAATTAAATAATATAAATTAATACAAAACAAATTAAAATAAAATAAAATAAAATAAAATAAAATAAAATAAAATAAAATAAAATAAAATAAAATAAAATAAAATAAAATAAAATAAAATAAAATAAAATAAAATAAAATAAAATAAAATAAAATAAAATAAAATAAAATAAAATAAAATAAAATAAAATAAAATAAAATAAAATAAAATAAAATAAAATAAAATAAAATAAAATAAAATAAAATAAAATAAAATAAAATAAAATAAAATAAAATAAAATAAAATAAAATAAAATAAAATAAAATAAAATAAAATAAAATAAAATAAAATAAAATAAAATAAAATAAAATAAAATAAAATAAAATAAAATAAAATAAAATAAAATAAAATAAAATAAAATAAAATAAAATAAAATAAAATAAAATAAAATAAAATAAAATAAAATAAAATAAAATAAAATAAAATAAAATAAAATAAAATAAAATAAAATAAAATAAAATAAAATAAAATAAAATAAAATAAAATAAAATAAAATAAAATAAAATAAAATAAAATAAAATAAAATAAAATAAAATAAAATAAAATAAAATAAAATAAAATAAAATAAAATAAAATAAAATAAAATAAAATAAAATAAAATAAAATAAAATAAAATAAAATAAAATAAAATAAAATAAAATAAAATAAAATAAAATAAAATAAAATAAAATAAAATAAAATAAAATAAAATAAAATAAAATAAAATAAAATAAAATAAAATAAAATAAAATAAAATAAAATAAAATAAAATAAAATAAAATAAAATAAAATAAAATAAAATAAAATAAAATAAAATAAAATGAAAAGAAATAAAATAAAATAAAATCAAATAAAATAAAAAAAAATTAAAATAAAATAAAACAAAACCAAATCAAATCAAGTCAAATAGAATAAAATAAAATAAAATAAAAAAAATAAAATAAAAATTGAATTAAACTAAGTTAAATTAAAATATATTAAATAAAGAATTAGAATTAAAATAAAATAATTAATATTAAATGAAATAATATTAAACAAAAACAAAAAAAATAAAACGAAATAAAACAAAATAATTTTAAATAAAATAAAATTAATTAATTATTTTAAACTAATTTAAACTAAATTAAATTAAATTTAAAAAAAATTGGTATACAAAAACATATTAAAATAAAATCAAATAAAATTAATTAAAATAAAACTGAGTTAAATAAAGAAAAATAAAATAAAATTAATTGAAATAAAATAAAAACAAAATAAAAGTAAGTGAAATAAAATAAATAAATATAAAATAAAAATATATATTTAAAAAGAAATGAAATAAAGTAAAATAAAACAAGATAAAATAAAATTAATGTACGTAAATCCAGTTAAAAAATGAAAATGAAATAAAGGAAAATAAAGTAAATGAAAAATAAAATAATAAAAAGAAATAAAATAAAATAAAAAATGAAACAAATAATAAAATATAAAAAAATAAAAAAGAGAGATTTTATAAAGTAAAATAAAATAAACTGAGCTAAAATAAAAAATTACAAAAAAAAAATATAAGAGGTTAAAATAAAATAAACACAATCGATTAATTTAATTTAATTCAATAAGTCTACCATTATATCGTAATTTCAATGCTTTCGAGTAACATCCTTCATGTAGTCCCTGAAGTATGTTGCTTAAATCTTCCGTTTTTGGTTAACTGCCACTTAGCCACCATTATCTATAACGCTCACAACATACTAAAAAAAAATACAGAAAAATACCGAAATTAAAATAAAGCAAAAACAAAAACGCTGATTTCTTTGTAGCCAAAAAAGAAATAACCACCTTTCGTGTTGCGCACAAAATGAATGCCAGTCCGCCTCTTTAATGTTATAAAATTACAAAAAAAAACACCACAATGCCCTTTTCAGCAGCAGCAGCAGCAGTGATAAGCATTAGAATTTTATACCCACTTTCCTTTAGGTTGCTTTACCTCTGCTGCTTCGTTTTCCTCTCCACTGCTTCCTTGGCCCATTCTAACAAGCAGCCATTCAACTAACGACGCCCAAGCAACTCCATTATCTTACGTCAGCCTAAGCATGCGAACTTGCTGTGGGCTGCTCCTACTTTGTGGCAATGGTAATTTGCAACTTCCCTTTTCTCACTCAAAATCTGCTACAACAACAACAATAAGGGATAACAAGCACCTAACTAACCGATTGACCAAACAGCTAAGCAAATATGCAAGCATATAACCTAAGCAACCCAAGCAACCCAAGCAACCCAAGCAAGTAACCAATAAACGGATCTCGCTGTGCAACAATGAAAAGCAACAAAAATGGCAAGTCAATTGCAACTAAACAATTCACGGTCACAAAACCGCATCGCCAATATCATCTAGTGTGTTTAGCCAAAGTTGTGGCTTGTGTCGACTTGTGGCACGACAATAGGAGAAGAAAAGGAAGAAGCAACGCGGCGGCTTTACGCTTTATACAGCTATGCCAAGGCCCTCAAAACAACGCAACGGTCACCAGTAACAGGCAACAATCAAGAATCAACTATGTTAACATCTCTTATATATACATATGCACTTTCATATATGTATGTGCACTTACCACTTTGGCATGATGTACGAGTGCGCTTCAAGTCAACTCATAGCACTGGCTACTTGTACGATATTCTAAATAACAACAACTTTTTTCGCCACTAAGCCATTAAAGTGTCTTCTTTTTAACTCTCTCACTCTCCCTCTGTTTCTCTTTCCCTCTTTCCCCCCTCCATTGTTGTCTTCTAGATTTTATCACTTATTTCACATTTTCCTTATTTCCCATTTCCTTTTATCTACTTACCATTCAAGTTGCAGGCATTTCTCTAGCCTTCATTGCCTGCCCTTATATATTCTCAGCTATGCGCAGAGAACTGAGAAATTTTCATAGGAAAACAAAGCTATAAAAGTAACAAGCGCTGATTGGAAATAAGAAAGAAGCGCAAGACCGTTGATTGGAATTTGACTTGCTGTTGCATGCTTTTTGCGCTGGCATTTGCTGCTGTTGCACCGTTGAATGTTGCAACCGTTTTAACGCCATATTTTTTCTACATCCATATGGCAGCGCGAAAGCACGGAAAAGGCGAGACTGGAATATATTTAAATGCATATGTGCATATGTATATAGGTATGTGTGTAGGTATGTGCCGGTTTCCCTTTTGGAGGGAAAAATTATATGAAGAATTTTTTGCATACATATATATGTATATTTATATATATATTTATTATAATAGCAGCTCTTGAGTGCCATCATAAAAGAGGGGAGTCTGCCTGTGTCTCCCTCCCATCTCGGTTGTAAGGCATATTTCAATAATTTGCAATTTTTATTAATAGTAATAAAATAGCAGCTTGTATGGGTGTAAGTATGTACATATAGGTATATATAACTAAGATGCTACTGGCCACTGTAACAGCTGCTCATAAAAGTTTAGTGTCTACCGCTTAGATGTTTGCTGAGATTAATATCGCCTTCGGGTACCTTGAAAGTGTTGTTATTGCTGTGATTGCTATTGCCGCTGCTGCTGGTGCTGTCCACACAGAAAGACAGGTGCAAATGACAGCAATTGAATTGCAAACATGCCCATACAAAAATATATAATCTCAAGCTGTGCACTCAACCGACAGTTAGAGGAAATTCAAAATCTCACTTGCTACGATAATTGAAAATTGTTATTTGAGGTATTGGCGCATATTAAAAAAATAAATATGTACATATGTACATATATCTTTATAATATACATATGTATGTACGTATATTATTGAAACTAGTTTGCTAGGCGTGTGGATTTTCTGGTTTAACTGCGTTATAAGCAAATAAATGTAACACAAAAGGGTTGGATTGACTGCTGGAAGATTTACTGCGGTCCTGTGCAAATTTTATTTCGAAAATATTTTTTCTTGATATATTATTTATTGTATTTTATTTTAATTCTTTAAATTTATTTTTACTTAATTTTATTTTATTTTGCTTTGCTTAATTTATTTTATTTTATTTGATTATTTTTTTTTTTTGCTTGCTTTTATTTTATTTTGTTTATTTTGCTTTATTTTATTTAACTTTTCCTATTTTAATTTATTTCACTTTATTCAATTTTATTTTATTTTAGTTTATTTTATTTCATTTTTTTATTTACTCAATTTCAATTTGTTTTATTTTTAATTTGTTTTATTCTACTGTATTTTATTTTATCTTAATTTATTTTACTTTATTTTGTTTATTTTACTGTATTTTATTTTATTTTATTTTATTAAATTTAATTTCATTTCATTTAAATTAATTTAGTTTTATTTTATTTTATTTTATTTTATTAAATTTAATTTCATTTCATTTAAATTAATTTGGTTTTATTTTCTTTTATTTAATTTAATTTAATTTAATATAATTTAATTTTATGTGAGTTTATTTTATTTTATTTTATTTTACTTTATTTTATTTTATTTTATTTTATTTTATTTTATTTTATTTTATTTTATTTTATTTTATTTTATTTTATTTTATTTTATTTTATTTTATTTTATTTTATTTTATTTTATTTTATTTTATTTTATTTTATTTTATTTTATTTTATTTTATTTTATTTTATTTTATTTTATTTTATTTTATTTTATTTTATTTTATTTTATTTTATTTTATTTTATTTTATTTTATTTTATTTTATTTTATTTTATTTTATTTTATTTTATTTTATTTTATTTTATTTTATTTTATTTTATTTTATTTTATTTTATTTAATTAAATTTAATTTCATTTCATTTAAATTAATTTAGTTTTATTTTCTTTTGTTTAATTTTATTTTATTTAATATAATTTAATTTTTTGTGAGTTTATTTTATTTTATTTTACTTTTTTACTTTATTTTATTTTATTTTATTTTTTTGTTTTATTTTATTTCATGTTATTTTATTTTATTTCATGTTATTTTATTTTATTTTACTTTATTTTATTTTACTTTATTTTATTTTATTTTACTTTATTTAATTTAATTTTATTTTATTTTATTTCACTTTCAAGGCTCTTACATATCACAGTGTGTATGCTATGCGTGTATATATGTATAAATTAGTATTACACTTCCTCTTGTTACTGAAAAAAAAATATCAAAATCACGCAAATATTTTCAATGTTTTTTAATGTTTTACTTTTTCGTATTTTTGTATGTTTTTTTATTATTTATTTAATGCCTCCTACGAGGTAAACAAATTTTTAACATTAGACGCACCCATTGTGTGTCTGTCAATCAGTAACTAAACAGTAATTAAATTGTTATTACAGGCGTAAAGCTGTTAACCTTTATAAACTATTACAATGTACATATGCACGATCATTTTCGAACACTTTGAACTAGTAAAATGTAATGGAAGTAAAAAATATAAAAAAAAATATAAGAATTTAAAAATAATTACAAAAATAATAAAATCAAATAAAATAAATTAAATGTAAAAGAGTAAATTAAATGTAAGCGTTTGTTTGTTTCTTGCGAAATAAAGCAAAATGAGCGCTGAAATTGTAACGTGACTACATTTTTCCCACAATTCAGCAATTCAGTGACGCCCGCAAACACTCATTTTACAACTTTGATAGAGCTTGTAAAACTCTTCGCTTGTTATAGTTGTTATTGTTTTTTTTTTTTAAATTACTATTTTTTATTATCTTTATTAGCGCTGCAAACAATAGCAGTGCGCTTGTACAAACAGCTAACAACTTTGCTTTTAAACAAGAGTTTGTATGTATGTCATATGCCGTATGTACCCACCACCGTCGTGTCGGCTGAGTCGTCGTTACGTTTTGTATGAAAACGAAACCTCATTGAAGGTTAAGCCGCAAAGTGAATATTACTTACTTACAAGCATACACTACAATTGTAATGTAATTACAGATAGCTAAACGCAAGCATATGTATGTATTTATGTACGAGCATAAATATGTTTCTACTTCAAAGACACATATTGTTTGCTTTTAGCTGAGCATTTTGTCTTTGCATTAAACTATTTGTACTTAAATACATATGTACATACTCGTATGTGTATGTGTGTATGTAAATTTGTTTTGTTTTTTTTTTTTGTATGTAAATCAACACTCGTCGTGTAATTTATTTCCTATATATTTTGAGGGGTTTTAATTTCCCTCCTAAAAAATGCATAGGAATCACTTGCAAAAAGCAACATACATATGTACATACTGAAATACACTTTTAATCATATTTATAAGCTCGTAAATAAATGTATATGAAATGCGTGTAATTGCACATTACAAACGAGCGACCTTGACCTTAACACTGTAAGCTGTTCCATTGAGCACACAATTAACAATGTGTCTGTATGTACATATATGTGCATATGTGTGTGTGTTTGTATACAAATTGCATTTAATTGTTTTAACATCAAATGCAATAAATTCAATTTTAAACGCATTTTTAATTTTTAATCGAATTTTTCTCAAGCCAATTCATTTTGTTAAGCATCTATTGTTATTTGATTTGATTACGCTTTTGAGATGAGAAAAAATTTTAATTATTTTTTTAAGAGATTTATTAACTCTCAGGCTGACTGAGAAAAAGGCATTGCAATAAAAGCTGAGACGTAAAGATTTTCCTAGTTTACATGCACATTTGGTACGTTGCTCATACGCCATGCCGTGCCGCAGTGACTTGTCGCTCACGTGCTCTTATGCACATGCATATATGTATAGATGTACATACACATATATATTTACCTAGCTAACTCATGTGTGGTGTATTTTATAGCATTGCTACCGCTACATATAAACTTTAAAGCTGTGATTTACAGCGTTTTTGCTTCATAAAATCATATTGACCTTAAGGCTTGATTGCAGTAATTACCCCATTATCACAGTTTTTAGTTTATTTTATTAAAGAAAAAAACTTGTTTTTTCCGCCATGCAAGTGTTTGCGATACACATGCATATGTGTATGTACGTGTATTTTCAATTTTGAGCCTGTGACAAGTGTATGCACACAACGGTTATTTATAGCCAATTTCAACTATAATTACAATTTAATTTCTTAACTTTGCCTCACAAATTTAATTTTTTTTGTTTTGGCAAGTACGCACTTTAATTTGTATATTTTATTGCACATAATTAAATTGTAAGCTCGTTAAACGCAGAAATTTACATACCATATTTTTTTTTCTGCAAAACCATGCTTCGACCAAAAATTAATTTTTACATCTCTAAATAAATGCAGCATTAATTTCCTTTATTTATTTATTTGTAGCTCCAAATGCTTTGCTTCGTTCAATGTAGAGCTTAAGTCAACTTTCCTCACATTTTGTTACTAATTTACGTTAACTCTTACTCTTAAACTCAATAAATTTTCTGCTTTACTTATATACCTGGAAAATATGCTCCATTAGTTGCATAGCCACTAAATTAAATCAGTACCCAGTTATTCAATAGCTACATATGTTGAATTACATTTCTACATATTTTTATTTTATTTTATTTTATTTTTTCCTGAAGCTTTATGTTCGCAAGCCGTTGGCAGCCGTTTAAAGCGTTATTAAATTGTGATAAATGATTTGGCATAATTGCAAAAACGTGGCTATGATTTTGCAGAAATTAATCTAATGTAGCAGAAACAACTACTTTACAAATTCCTACTTCATTAATAGTGAACACACATATACATACATGCGAGTACATACATATGTGGGCATGATAATGATGAGTTTGCGCGAAACCATCACGTAAGCTGCACGACTGGTTTGCAAATAGTTTTTCAATTTGCTTTTACGCTCATAGATACCTAGCTAGATACATAGATGCTCGTACTTATGTATATGTTTCATTTGCTTACTTAAGCTTTTTTTCTTATTAAACGAAGTCTTGTCATATTTGCAGCAACAAGCGTTTAAAGGACTTCCTGTTTATTATAACTAACGAGTAATTACTTAAAAAATATAGAATGAAGTGTTATGTAAACTTTGGCTTTGAGCGAGTCTTAAATCCCAACGGAAGCGTACAATTTTTGAGCTGCTTGAGAACCTTAGTAGGAAGTTCATTATCAAGTGCAATTGTTCGCGCTTATGGAACATACACATAATATTTTTATAAATACCTATATACATATAAAATTAAAAAAAAAGACTGCATGTGATAATCAATATGCATTTTAATTAAATAAAATATATCCCACTTATGATTTTTATAATTAATAACTTGCTTAGCCATAATCAGATAGTAAATTTAAAACTTGTTTAGTTTTATGTCTGAAAAAAGTGGCTGTACTTATCGCAAATGATTTTATATTGGTATTGAAGAAGTCATATTTATGCATGGACGACAAGTTCATATGTAACACCTACCTTCTATAGTGACATAAGATCCATCGTTCCACTTACAGGCAAACACATATTCTCATCTTTATTAACATGTGTAAAAATTTTTATTGATTTTGCAAACTTTTTATTAGTTTCTTGTGTTATATATTCAAGTGGAATGGTATTCTTAAAAAATTGGATATTAATAAATATACCAGTTTGTTACACGTACATATATATAGTGACATTTACAATATAATTCAAATTATTTAAAGTCATAAAACTAAAGTGCAATGCTCTGACGTGATTACTTTTGTCTTTGATATGTATTTAAATATATATATATATATATATATATATATGTAGTTATACATTTTATTAGCAGCACTTCTATGTGTACATATGTTTATATGTGTTCATATGTTTATATTTTCAAGTCTATACAAATTAATGCAATTTATTTGAAAAATTTATTTGCTAGCATTTCAGACTTGGCTTGAATAAATTCATTCAATATTCTCTTACATGCAAAATGTATATTGGTATGCATACTCGTACATACATACATACTCACTCCATAACAAGTCTCTTAACGTGCTGTGCTCACATTCACGAGTCACAGCACCCACCAGCAAACAGCCAGTCAACGTACAACCCATGTTAGATAGATTACTGTTCAAGCACATCGGGATCTGCCTAGAATTTGTAATTGGAATTAAATTCATTGTGTGGTGAACGAAATTAATTTTCAGCAAAAAGAAAGAGCCAATGAAAAGATAACCAAAAAATTAAAATGCTGAAAACCAACAGTACTTTTATTTATGGTGATACTTAATATGCCATAATTTATATGGTAGCACATATGTATGTACGTAATCTTTTTTTTTTTTTGTTTCTTTGCAGAATTTAAAGTATTTCTTGATTTTTTCGACACTATTTCACTGGCATTATCTTCTTACTTTCAAAAAAAAAAAATCAAATTATAACACTTTACGTGCAATTTATATAATTAATTTTTTATTATATAGCGACACGGCGCTATAATTCAAACAAACAGCAGAGATAGTCTTACAACACCTCATCCTAGCGTGATGGCACTGTGCACTTCTTATGCGCTTGCATTTTGCCGATATATCGTGTATATACATACAAACACATGTATATGCATACATATGTACATATATTTAGAAACGATAAACTGGTTGCATTACACACGCGATATATATATGTTTGTATATATTTTCTCGCTGTTTGGTAGTGTAAGGTCTACACCACTGCTGTTGCTCTTCTACTACCATTGTGTCCAATATCTGCATGAGCTTTGGAATTCTTCAGTCAGCTATTTTAAACTCAACTACAAGGCGCAGGCGCACACACTAACGTAATTACTTGCTATGTGGCATATACATACATATGTACATATATGTATGTACTTGTACTTATGTATTTGTCCTCTAGATACATTCTCCTTCTTTGACTGATGATACACACGAAGCCTCTTTGCCGCCATGGTCGCGGTCGTAGTCAACGGGCAAACAAAACGTGCCCAGCCAAACAGACGTAATAGTTAGTTGCCAACTTTGTTTCGCGTGCTTCATTTCATGACTTTACTCGTTTTCTTCTTATACCCCATCCGTTGTTGTTGATAGTGCTTTTTTCTTTTTACTTGCTGTATACTTTTTAACATAGGTTTTGAATAAACTTTGGTAGGCCGATACTCGAATCTACCATTGACTCTGACTTTGGCTTTGATTTTTCGTACGTTCACTCAACGGAAAGGAAACGTTTGTGAGTGGTGCCTTCTTTGCTGGTCTTTTTACTGCTTTATGTGTTCTTAATATTCGCTAGCAACCCTCTTGGGATAAAAAAAAAAATACTTGAAATATTTGTATATGCGATTGATTTGCGCAGTTTTTCTTACCTTGCAACCCAGCTGGACCCAGAGAAGTTGAGTATTTTCGTACATCTATAAGTTTTCCGTTGTCTGCAGTTTCTCGCGTTGTTTAGAAGTTTGTTAAGGCATCACATCACAGCATACTAGCAACTAGTTGTTAAAAAAAAATGAAAAGATAACAAAATGTACAAGTATACCAGTAAGGGGACAGTGCATGAAGCTGAGGGAAAAACCTTGATCTTGATCTCAAATATACAAGCTAAAAAAAAGCAGCAACAACTAGGTACTGCATTCAACAAGTATAACGACGTCCATAAAAATAACAACAATCCATTGCAATTGTGTCTTGTTGCTGTTATGCCACCAACGTCTCCTCACACAGTGCGACCGCCGGCTATTGCAGCAATACCAGTTTGCAACCTTGCCTTTGCCTTTATGCATTATTTATTTGTATTAATTCTACTATGCATTACACCGTTTGTGGTTCTTAAAACTATTTTTGCGTTTGCTATTGCATTTTATACTTTTCTTTTGAACTTGTTCGCCTTGTTGCTATTCTCCATCACCCCAGCGTCTATGTAAGTTTACCGCAGCCGATCCAATGACCAGCGGACTTATGTACATACATACGAATGCTTTTCATGGCTAGATATTTGTAATGGGTGCTGAAGTGGCTGAGCAGGTAGCTACACTCTTGACACAAGCAAGTAAATCAATTAACATCTTCATTAAATATTTATAAATAAATACCTACTTACAATTCACTTATCAAGATACATTCTGATGCACCCACGATGGTAGCTTAAATGTTTTAGAATCAAAATTGTTGGAGCTCTTCCATGTACATACATATGTGTCTTATAAGTACATATGTATGTATATTTTTCTTAACTTCTAAGGCGTGCTTTTTAATTCATATTTATAAAAACTTGTATTTTATTTGCCAATATACATACATACATACATACGTAAGTATGTACCTACTAAGCATACTAAATCACTTCCATATTTTAATTTCATTACATTTATTTCAAACTTATTTTTATGAATATATTTAAAATTTAAAAACAATTCCCACCACTACAAAATGTACAAATAAATAGGTCTGTATGTGGAAACACTTGGAGTTTGACAAGCTTGCCAAAAAGCTTTCACGTTATTACTATTGTCATTGCTACATTTGTATGTAAATCCATAAAATTACAGTTCAATTTTTGAATATCTAAATAATGCAGATCGAAGTAAATTTTATGCCGATCGAATTTCAGAACAGCAAATCACCATTTGGAAGATATATATATATATATATATATACATAATTGGCGCTTTGTAACCACTGAAGCGATTTTCGGCCGAGGTACTCCTCCAATTTCTGGTTTTCCGTCTTGATGTTTTTCCAACAAATGAAAGATAACTCTAATTAAAATTACCTCAAGTATTATTCGAATTGTCTAACCTTTTTCTACATCAAAACGTGATTAAATTTAAAAATAGGGAAACATATTTTAAAAGTTCTCAGAAGTATGACTCAAAACTAATTCAAATCTGTGCAGAAAAAAGGCTACTTATGATGAAAGTCATCACCGTTGTACTATCTCCATAGACTTTACAGTGACCAGTACATTTAGGATTATTTTAACCAGATTAACGTTTGGAGACAGACACAAATGTTGTTTGAAAATACAGCTTGACATATTCAAACTATTGTATAATTCTGTATTTTTCCGAGACCTTTTACTAAGAAATAAGGTTGACAACCCTATTGGAAAACTTCACAGTAGTGCTCGGTGTTTCACAGCTGATAACAACCCATTCTATTACAACTCATTCATACGGATTTTATTCAGTTTTAGTAATCTTGTACAATGCAATTCAAAACAAGTGCTGCACATGTTGGACCAACAGTTCTTTGTGCCGTTTTTAAATCCGTTTGTTTACTAAATTCAGTGATAACGTGATTTCAGTAGACTGCAACTCGAAATGTGCAATCATTATAATAGTTTGATATTTATTAAACAACTGAATGGTTTCAAAAAGATATTTAGTGCATTAAATATAAAAATATTAAAATGACAATGACGCCCAATACGCCTTTTTGCGTTTTAATTAAAAGTTATGAGTTGTTCGGGATTGGGAATTCCTTCCTTCCCAGTCCGCGGTTTGGTACATTTGCACTTTTTAGAGGCGCGTATCAGGAGAGGATCCCATGTGCGTGAAATGTACACAAAATAAGCTAACAGTGAATTAAACACCTATATATTGTTTGCTCTTATATAACTGTTGGGACCTAACGGCGTAATTAATATAAACTGCTGGTTTATTGTATTTTAAAGAAACATTTATTTTTTTTTTATATTCCGTTTTTAAAAAAGAGTACGACATATTTTCCTGCTACCAGTGGATGTCATCCTCACAATATCCTCAATTAAAAAAATCATTAAAATCTTGCACATCTGGCAATTTGTCAATAATATTTAATCCTTCCCACAAACAGTTATGTGGCAACAATTGCACCTGTCTAGACAGTGAAACAGTTATTTAAAATTCCAGTTGGTCTAGTGCGCAGTTAACTGAAAAGTTTAATAAAATATCAAAAAATTCTAATAAATAATCGTTTCAGGACCGTTATAAAGAGCGGAAGGTCATTTAGATGTCAATAAAGTTTCTATAAAATAATTTGTTTAACTTTGATTCTTAATCACATAATTTTGTTAGATATCAGTGTATTCCCGTTAATTTCGGACACATCCAATCTCATTGCCGTGCTCCCGTTAATTCTAGGAAAAGTTGTACAGTTTACACTTCACTGTTTTTCTAAAATATATTTATGAAACATGCATAATTATGCAACTTATTAATAAAAATAATTTCTATTTTTTTATTTTTCAGTTGGTGGAACTGCAATTGGACAAAACGAGCGTTTATCACCAGCAGTACCAATTTCGGCAGCGGAAGCAGAAACCACAGAAGCTGCTACATCTTCACTATCACACGCATCTATCACAACTACCCAACCACAATCACCTCCTTATAAAACACTATCGCCGTGCATTGCATCTGGCCTGGATAGTGTTGTTAAAGAAACTGAAGACTGCAAAAAGGATTCGCAAGGGGATTCTTTAACTCAATCACCAAAAACAGAACAATTGAAAAATTCAAAATTGTGTATTGAAAGTGTAGAAGAGGTTCAAGATTTAACAATCCACACTGGAAAACCTCCTTTTTATTCTTCGATTTTAGGCGGTAATAAACCATACAGTGGCGGTGTTGTATTAACACAAGCTCAACGTAAAGAGTATCCCGTAGAAGTTGTAAGTCGTCGGGTTTCAGACACTCCAAGTGAAGATAGCAGCAGTGATTCTGATTCAGATTCAGACGGTTCAAAACTAATTGTTGATGAAAAACCATTGTTGCCTGAAGACAAACCACTTTCATTGCGTCTGCGTTGCACTCCGCCACCTTTAGAGAAGCGTCCAAGTCCGCCTCCTCCGCCAGAACCAGCAGTGAGGTGCAGTGTTATACAACGTACACCGAAACCAGCGCCAACACTGCCTCAAAGACAAAATCAACACGAGGTTTTATTACCACCTGGTTCGCTTGAGCACTTGGGTCCCGAACAACAGGAACCTATTGACTATCACGTGCCTAAAAGGCGTTCGGCTTCATTCGACAGTGACGAGGAACAAGCTGATTCTCTAAATGCAAAGCGCTTAGAACGTGAACGTAAATTACGTGAAGCTCGTCGTCGAAGCGCAATTTTAGCAGCGCGAGCTGTGCTTTCACAAACGCGTCTAAATCCTCGTTTAGTACGCAGTTTACCTGGCATCTTAGCTGCAGCAGCTGGACACGGTCGTACATCGTCAACAGGTGGACAGGGTTTCCAAGGTTCTGGTGGATTCGGAAGTAACAGTTCAGGTAGTGGCAACAATCAAAGCCCAGGCGGAGGTGCAGGTTCACCTACTGGCTTTGGCGGAGCTTTAGGTGGTAGCGGTGGTGCAGGTGGTGGTATGGGAGGCGGTCGTGACGGTCGCAGTAACTACGGTCCAAATTCACCACCTTCAGGTGCTCTTCCTCCTTTCTACGAAAGTTTGAAAAGTGGCAACACCATGAATTCATCGTCATCATCATCATCAAATTTTAATGGAAATTCAAATTTCCTTATACAAAATGCAGCAGCTGCGGCTTATTTAATGTCAGCTTCAGGCGGAAACAGTGTTAATGGTCAGCAACAATCGACGAGCTACATAGACTGCAGTCCAACGAATGGGAACGGTGTGGGTAGTGTGTGTAGTGGTGTGAATGATGGTAGTGGCGGTGGTTTGGAAATCACTACATTTGCTAATGGCCAGGGTAACACAAATTATTCTGCGCATGCGCAAAATAATAAATATACTAATAATTCTTCTTCCTCTGCACAACATCATCATCATCACCATCACCATCATGGACATCAACCTTATGGTAATAATCCATCAGCTTACGGCATCATACTGAAGGACGAACCTGATATCGAATATGACGAGGCCAAAATCGACATTGGTGCATTCGCCCAAAACATAATCCAAGCGACAATGGGAAATTCGGGTAATTTCAATGCAGCGGCATACGAAGATGCGATCATGTCAGATTTGGCCAATTCGCAAGGTCCCAACGGTTCAGTGGATCCACTACAATTCACTGCGACTCTCATGCTCAGTTCGCAAACCGATCATTTATTGGAACAATTGTCTGATGCAGTCGATCTAAGCTCGTTCCTTCAACGTGAATGTGTAGATGACGAGAACTCGACCAGTCCCCGTCAAGACTTCGAACTCGTCTCGACACCCTCGCTAACCCCAGACTCGGTATCCATCACGCCAGTGGACAACACCAACCCAAGTCATCTTGATTCGTTTCACGAAAGTCTTATACAACAAATAACAAACAACATTTCACGCAATCATATAGGTAGCAATCAAAATGGTAACATGCCAACTTATCCATTCGAGCGCCAACAACATACAAATGGTAATCAACAGCATATGAACAACGATTCACTTAGTATGAATCATCAGCAGCAGCAGCAACAACAACAACAACCTCCACCGTCTTATCAACATGCGACGCGTGATTTAATGCAAATGCAACAACAACAACAACATCAGCAACACTCCTACCACCAACAACAACATCAAACGAATTCTATGATGCAACACGGCGGTCCAATGTTGCTGGCTCAACAACCGCAACAGCATTCATACCAACAACATGGTCACCCCTATGGTTCAGCGCAGCATCATCATCAACAACAGCCACATCACATACCGCCACATCATATGCAACATCATCATCATCACAATAGTGATAATAGTAATTTATCACTACCCTCACCGAATGCGGCGCATATATCAGCAAACCATGGTATGTCTTCGGCAGCGAGCAACTCTTCGGGCGCCTCAACATCCGGCCTGCTCGACGCCAGCACAGCGTTGCTCGACACCAAACCCCTAATACAAAGCGTAAGTCCCACACATTCGACTGGCAGTTCCAATGCAAGTTCTGGCAATTTGGGTGGTAGAAAATTGAGTACAAGTTCATCTTGTGGTTCGACATCGATGGTGACGACAGCGTCATTGCGTAGTGTTGCTGCCGCAGCGGCAGCAACAGCCGCTGGCATATTGCCACCATCACCCACTGTCGCAATGCTGCACGAAAGCAAAGTGCTACAGCAGAGGGTAAGCATCAAAGTCAAGGCAAAAGCAGAAATCGAAACTATAGCCCTTTGTCCTATCGTTTGATTGTTTTTCGTTTTGTTTGAATGCTATAAAACTGTATACTATTGTGTTGGAATTACGGTTTTTCAAATACACATCAGAGTTGTGAAAAATTCGTTAATATTTTGGCTATTAGCATTTTAATATTCTAATGTATTTTTGAGAAGCTACTGCATACATTTCAAATAACTAATTACACTAATTTTAAAATTCGGTTAACGAACACCAAAAGGGTTTTACCCTCAAAACACAATTTCTTGTGCTCAAAGTGTTTAAAAGTGGATTTTTATTAAGTGCCTTAAGGGGGGACATCTGAGTAACTCAAAAAAAATAAGCGGATTTTCTGGAATTTTTTTGACCAAACGAAAGAGCCAATCGAAATTTTGTAAAGTAGGTTTTATAATATGCGATCCGATGTACAAAATATGATTTTTTGAAAGAAATCGAAAACAAAATGGCGGCTGTGCAGCATTTCTTCGTAGGCCCTATTTTTGGGAAGGGGGTCCATGGCCGGAAAGCTAACGTCCTTAATTTTTGATCTGGAACAAAAAATAAAGTTTTGTTAGTTTCTATACATCAACAGCTATCGACACACGTAGGATTTTTTCGATATATTGATTTTTCGCAAAATGGTGCGTGATCAAAAAAAATGTTCAAATTTTCACGAGGAAAAAAAGTCCAAAAATTGTTTATAAAAAAAAAGTAAGCAATATAAAAAAAAAATTATACGTGTGTCGATAGAGGAAGGAATTTTGAATATATTGTCAAAATTTCAGATCGATCGGTTAAGATTTGCTCGAGTTATGTTTCCGGCCGTCTAAAAAAAAGTGGTTTCGAGAAAAACGCGTTTAAAGTTATTATATATATATAGAATATGCCTATGAGGCATTGCCGCAGAATGGAAAATTTGGACATTTAGACACTTTTGCCGGATTCTATCTTGTGGTATATTATTTTTAAGATCCTAAAGCATCTTTTAAACGAAAAAAAAATTTTTTGATTTTTTCAAAATTTTACTCAGATGTCCCCCCTTAACTCAATCATTATTAGCATTAATTCTTTTCTGGTTTGCTATGTGTTTTAAGAGTAAAATTCAATGAACTTTTTAAGTTGCATCAATAAAATAATGCATATAATTATAATATATTTTTATGTAAGAATTAAAACTTCAATATACTAATTATACATAATATTAAGGAATTTTTCACAACTTTGATACTTGCGATTGAAGATTATGTGTATCCGCTTTGTAAGAAGGATAATCAAATATACTATACAAATGTATCTATATTTTGTATCTCGTTTTCGTTGGTCCAGATTGTATTTAAATCTCTGCGTCACCAATGTTTTCTATGTAAATATCTGCTGCATGTAAATACATAATTATTTATATCTTTTAGGGGAACTGTACATAGCTAATTGCAGGACATACTTTATCCCTAATAGTAGTTGTTAAATCCAATAACATTGATTTGATATGTAATTGTATTGTGCGCCGAACGAACTTGTTTTGTAACTATCTACATTAAAAATTACATTGTTTTATATTAATATGAATTTTCGTATTAATTTTATATATATTTTTTTTGTTATTTCCAAATTTTATAGTTGGGCCTACCACCCGAAGTACAACTGGAATTTGTCAATGGCGGTCATGGTATTAAAAATCCGCTTGCCGTAGAGAATACTCATACCGGCCACCATCGCATACGCAGTATTGATTGTGTGGATGATTTGAAGAAGAGTGGCAATGTTAGTACTGATGGCTCGGAAAGTGGCGGTTGTGGTGCTGGTGAGGGTGCCAAATTTGTTTGTCGCATTTGCTTGAAGGCCTTCTCATTGCAACGTCTTTTGAATCGTCACATGAAATGTCATTCCGAAATCAAACGTTATCTTTGCACATTCTGTGGCAAAGGATTCAATGATACTTTCGATTTGAAACGTCATACGCGCACACACACCGGCGTACGACCGTATAAATGTAATTTGTGCGAGAAGAGCTTCACACAGCGTTGTTCATTGGAGTCCCATTGTCTCAAGGTACACAGTGTGCAGCATCAGTATGCGTATAAGGAGCGACGCGCTAAGGTAAGACATGAGCGACTGAAGCTTGAGGGGGTTGGAATTTATTTTGCATACATCTTTTAATGATTTTCTTCATATTTACAGATGTACGTTTGTGAGGAGTGCGGTCACACAACATGTGAACCGGAAGTGCATTACATACACCTCAAGGAAAATCATCCATATTCACCTGCATTGTTAAAATTTTACGATAAGCGTCATTTTAAATTTACCAATTCACAATTTGCCAACAATTTGCTGGGTCAACTGCCAATGCCGGTGCACAATTAAATAGGATTTTTGTTGCTGGGCTTGCACATAGTCGAACAGAAATTAAGTCTATTATCATTGCTACCACTACTGCGTATCCATCTTTATATACACGCATATATATATAAGTATTTACAAATGTAGTTAGTTCAATTGACATTTTTGAGTTTTCTAAAAACTGCCCAGAAAAGGAGATTATATATATATTTTGCGTATCGTTTAACACTTTACAATTATTGAAAGCATTTTCAGTTCAGTTTTGATTGATCTTATTTTTGGCAAAATTTTTTGATTGTGAATTTGTTTTTTTTATAATTACATTTTTTTACTACAAAACTTGTTTATCGCTGCAGGCTGGTTGCTAATAAGAAGTCTTTAGTTTAATGTGTTTATTTAGTCACAGGAATTTGTATATTATTATTTTAAAGCATTTACTTTCCATTGCCTGGCCTGCAATAAACAAATTGTTTAGCAGAGTTTTCGAATATTTATTGAAACATACATATATGGTTAGGCGAAATATTCACTTTTAAGTATAAATTTAGCTATTATTGTATATTTATATTAGAGAATTTGAAGTCATTTAAGTTGTAACACTGCGTATAAAACTAATTCTCATTAATTTTTAAGTATGTAATATATTAGGTTTTTACGGTGTAAAGTTAAACTGAAACTCTCTAGTGGAGCATAGAAAATTTTGCAGTTACATTAAAAGGGAAAATGCTTTTCATAAATAGTATACTGTATATATATTTATCTGTATTTGCGAAAGAGTAAAAATTATGCTTCTAATCGAAGAGTAGGAATTAGGTTTGTAAATTAAATATCTATAAATTATTAATTTAATTTGAAGTCAAAAATAAGTTATCTTTTACTACTTAATTTTCATGGCAAAGCTTTGAATTCATTTTTCAAATTTAATTTTTGAATTAAAATTTTTTTACTTTTCAAATATTTTTAAATTGTAATCATCCAATTTATTATTCATATATAGCCTTATAAAGAATCACATATTGATTTATAGTTTCAAAGAAAAAAATATTAGTTTCTTCTTCCTTTTTTTGCTTATTCATTTTAATTTGAATTTAATTTATTGCAAATAAATGAATTAATGAAAATATAAACAGCAACAACAAGTGTAAAGAGGCGTAATTACTAATTAAAACAAAATGATCTATTAAGTAATAAAAAAAAAACAAGCAACAAGAAGTGCACTTCATATCATTGTATATATATATATTGAAAGTTCATAGCACAATCACACATTTAGGCATTAATTTGTAAGCGTTTCGTTATTAAACGAAAGAAGACTCCAATGAAAAACAAATCCAAAAAGGATCTAATAATTAGCGTATGGCTTTTTTGCTGCTCATAAATGAGGCAATTGAAAAAATAAATAAAATAAAAACGCAATTGTGTTAAGCTAAGCTTTAAATATTTAATAATATTTTTAATTCAAAACAAAAAATAGTCTTAATTTAGCATTTAAGTGTGTACTTTGAGAAAGTAAACGAGAAAATAAGTGAAACCACCAATTTGTACTGATTTGAATCTCTTTTGTTTAATTACTACATTACATTAATTATTAATTACTTCATACACACAAACATTAAACATCAAAAAAAAAAAAGAAAAGAATGTGTTAGTATATTTATTTGCGTACATTTTTTAAATTTGTTTTCTTTTTAAGATTTTTTTTTTTTTTTTTTTACTAGTAATGCATTAAATTTTAAGTTGCGAACACAGTTGCATACGCGCCTTACACACATTACAATTTTAAGTATACATACACCTACACATATATATATACATACATACATAAATATATTTACAATATATAAACTTAATAAAGGCTTAATTTTCATAAAAAAAAAAATAAGTTGAGTCAAATATTTGCGATTTTTTATTTAATACGAAATTTGTTTATGAGCAGCAATATATGCGTGAAGATTTAAAATGGAGAAGGAAGTACATTAAATCGGTGAGATTGGCATAAAAGGAGGAGGAGGAGAAGAAAAACAGAAATATATGTTAAACAAAATTCTAATTTTTTAAACAATTTCTTTTCTATTATCTTTAGTTTGTTTTATTATTTTTAGTTTTTTATTAAATTGTTTTAGTTTTAATATTTTTGTATCTTTTCACTATTTATGCAATTATTTTTATCTTTTAATTCTTGTAATTGATTTTTTATTGAGCCTTTTCATTATTTTAATTAAACTTTTTTATTTTTTTAATTAAACTTTTTTATTTTTTTAATTAAAATTTTTTATTTTTTTAATTAAAATTTTTTATTTCTTTTTTAATTATTTTGGAACTCTTTTTATTTCTTAATACCTATATAATTTTCATAATTTTTATTTTAGTTTTTATATTACATATGTATACATATATTATTATATGTATATATTTTTGTTATTCATAATTTTACTAATTTCTTTTTGCATTTGTTTTAATAGAAATTTTTTAAGTCAAAAATTTGTTTATTTTTTAACTTTCATTAATAATTTTTTTTAAATATTTTTATTATTTTTTATCTTATATTTTCAATTAAATTTTTTATATTTTGAATTATTATTTTTTACTAAATTTAATTTTTGGTGAAATATTTTAAATTGTTTTTTTTTTATAATAAGTTACATTTTTTTAAGATGAATGTTTAAATTTTTTTTATTTCTCACGACACTTGTTTAGATTAATTTTATTAATTAAATTTTAAAATTAAATTGTTTTTAATTTATTTTAATTTACAATTTTTATTTTTGAAATAAATTTTTTTTTTAAAGATGATAATTTCTTTTATTAAATTTAAAATTTTTTATTATAATTTTTTAAATTTACTTTTTTTTCAATTTTACTTCAGTTTTTGTAATTCGTTAAAAGTAATGAAAGTAATTAAATTTTGGTATTTTTTAAGTTTTCAAATTAATTTTTTTTTTTATTATTTATAAATATTTTATCAAGCTTTTGTTTTTTTTTTTAACATTCATTTATTTTTTATCTATAAAATTTGTTAAATTAGATAATTTTTTTTATTTTTGCTGTCAAATTCTTTTTTTTTGGGTTAATTTAAATTTAAATTTTTTTTAATTTCTATCTAGTTTTTTTAATTAAGTTTTTTTAATTTTTTATATACATATGTATAGTTTATTATATTTTTAATTGTTTGCCTAAATTTTTTTTTAATCTTTTGTCTAATTTTTGTCTAAATTTTTGTTTTTTTTAAAATTATTTTTAATTTTTTATCAAAATTTTTTTTTAATTTTTTTGTCTAAATTCTTATTTATTTTTTGTCTAAAATTTTTTTTCCAATTTTTTTTTTAATTTTTATTTTAAATATTTTGTCTAAATTTTCTTTTAATTTTTTGTCTAAATTTAATTTTTTTTTAATTTTTGTCTAAATTTTTTATTTAATTCATTCTTGTCTAAATTTTAGTTTTTTTTTGTCTAAATTTAATTTTTTTTGGTTTTGTCTAAATTTTATTTTTTTTTGTTTTGTCTAAATTTAATTATTTTTTTTTTATAATTTTTGTCTAAATTTAATTTTTTTTTAGTTTTTGTCTAAATTTTTTTTTTAAGCTCGTCTAAATTTTATTTTTTTTTTAATTCCTCTACCCCCTCCTTCGCTGTTGTCTATCTCACGCAGTTGACGCAAATGATATTTTATTTTTAAATAATCGGGTTTATTGTGCAATCAAATGGTGATGGTTTTAGCATAAGTTGACACACATACATACATATTTACATAAACGTAAAAGAAAATTAAGCTACATTTTCGCTTAGTCGTTATTATTTTTATTAAATTAATTAGTCGTATAGTGGCATTAACTGCCTCTTAACAACAACAACAATACCCACCATTCCAACATTTATTAAGCTAACTCACCTCGTTCACTAGCTCATGTCAGCCGATTCTCTACTCAGTTATTCTCGTCTTCAAACATTTGTTGATAACATTTAGCTTTATAAAAACTTTTTTATAGAACATTTACATATATAGTAAAACATCTACGAGCATTTTTGTACTTAGTCTAGAATTCGAAATTTATAATAATTTAGGCTTAATGGCAAATGGCTGCCCTTTTTCTTCTTATGTACTAATGGCATTTGCATTCTGTATTTAAGCTAAAAGAAAGTAAATATGTATATGCATAATAATAAGCACAAAACGCAGAATTTTATTGAATAAGAAGGGAAAAAATTAGTAAAAATGAAATCGAAACTCATGTGGACCAAAATGTTTTTCGCTTAACTCTTGTGTAACTAAGAAAGAAAAATGTGAAAGTCTAGAGCAAAAATTTTTATAATAAAATATGTATGTAAAATTTCAATAAAAGAAATTAAGACAAAAATAAATGAAAAATATATTTAAAGCAAAAGACGTTTTTTTTTCCTTGAACTGCCGAAAATTAATCCTTTACAGGAAATTCCAAGCTCCTCTTCGCGCCATCTATAGGCAGCTAGCGGGCGAAGTAGCATTTGGCTGCAAGTCGCTGGGTGTTTTTAAACTGCACAATTAAGGTTGCGTTCACATTAAGACAAAAATTATTTCGTACAATATATACAATGCCCAATATTTTTAATTCAAAATTTCGTTGCTCGGAAGCTTCGAGGATTAAAAAAAAATATGTAAACAGACGTCAGTAGCAAATTTAAGCGAAAATAATTTTCTAACAATGCTCAAATTGCTTGAACTAGTAACCTGCGGTATTTCCATCTTACTACCCCCTGGTTTCCCAATCTTTATAAATAAAAAGAACGGTGTACATTCGACGGTCTACACTCCCTCCCTTCGCATACGACTGATATTATTACTAAAGTACCCAGTCACAACAAAATCCTCAAGTCGTTAGCAATCAGTATCTGGGAAAAAGAGTGTTGACGAGCTTGACATAAATTACATTGCCCTGATTTGGTTACTAGTTATGAGCGAGACACAGTTGAAGAAGCAATATTACTAGGAGAACATCATCATATGGGGACTATAACGGGAAACCTCTAGATGTCGTCTGCATATTATCTATATAGCTATACATCTACATATGCTCTGGATTGGTATGCTACCAGAGTAAGGGATCGCCATTGCAAGCACCTACTTGAAGCAAAACTGCGCCCAGGCAAATCAGAAAGGAAGTACTCGTCTAAGCGACTAAAGATTCGCTGAACACCTCATTTATGTTCCTAGAAAAGAGTGCCTTTATCCAGCAGCCTTCAACTCGGTATCAAATGAGAGAGATAGAGAATATGACTTCCGGGAATTTCTTTCCACATATGTAAGTGAAACCAGCTAAGGTTTTATAGTGGCGTCCATCTCTTCACTCCACACACAATAAACAAGCTGAAAAGCTGGCCGGAAGGTGAACTTAGAGCTCGAGTTTCCCCGCGGGACCGGAACGACCCTGGTGCAATTAATGTAATTGAATTTTGCAGCAGCTAAGCTCCTTCTCATCCAGACTTGACCCACACATATGTACCTCGCTTGGCACAACTCAATGTCCTCTCAAAAAAAAAAAAAAAAAACAGAATGTAATCCACCTGTTTTGCCTTTGGTCCGAGCTAGTCGAAACTGGTTGATTTCTGGGCCTCCCCTTAGATGCCATCGACTACATTTGTCTGCTCTTAAACCGAGCTAGCGAACCGTTACAGTAGCAACTGAAAGGCTGCCATAATAGCTCTAGCTCTATCAAAACCCTTACTATGTTCATCTTGTAAGCAGCCCTCGTTGTATGGCTCAACCACATCTCTGTTCAGATCCTTAGCTAGAAGTACTGCACAAAAGGAGCTGCATCTGAGTCGGAATGTCTGAGGTAGCTTATTCAAAATTGGAAAGGGCCAGTCCATATTGTTCTTACAGACAATGGAACGAAGAATTATCCGAGGTGGACATTTTAAGGAATTGACATCCGCCAGAGAGCAATCGTGGTTTCTGATCGGGTTTCGTTACAAATGCTGTAAAATTTAATCATAATTTTATTTTTTTTTTTCATATTTATAGTTAACTTTTATTGGTATTCAACGTTTTCTACAAACTATATATGTATTACTACTTGATAGTTACAAAGGCGTTTTCTTCACTTTTAGTTATATCTTCTGTTTTATGTTTCTTTTTGTTGTTTTACTTTATAATAATGATGCTTAAATGCTAAAGTTGTAATATGTAAGCTAACAGTTCTGTTGATATATATTTTCTTTATTGAAGATGCAATAATTATTAGTTTATTTTATTGAAATTTGTATAAACAATTAGTACATATGTATGCAAGTGTGTGTATAGTTGGAAAATAATTCCTTAAACAATTCCTTTAATCTCGTTGATAGTTGAATTGAATTGTAGTGTGATGGCGAGGCAAGATAAAGATAAAATATAAAATATAAAAAATCATATTAATAAAAATGTATTTAAAACAACTTTTTATTTTTACTAAGTAAACAATAAGATACTTTTAATTTTCAATTATTGACTTTAAAGCATCAAATATGAATTTAACAACGAACGTCGAACGGTTTATAAACATAATGTGTTTTAACTTTTAATAAACAAATTTAATTTTCTTCATGTGTATATAACTCATAATTTTGAGAATATGAATTATTGTAGGCATGTGTGTATACTATACAGTGAATATATAAAACTTATTCATATTATGATATTAAGAATTTTATTTATATTTTTATAGTAACAAAATATTTTTTAAAGATGTTTTCAAGTATACATAACAGAAAGCGTTTATAATTCACTTAGCATTACTAACAAATAAAAGCGAGTTTCAACAAGACAACTTAAAAAAAATTTTTTTTTTGTGAATTTAAAAGTTTGGCGTCAAAAAAAAAATTCAAAACTTAACAATATTATTTTATTTTACTTTATTTTGTTGTTTATTTAATTTAATTTGAATAATTTTATTTTAATTATTTAATTTTTTTATTTTTTATATTTTATTTTGTTATTTAATTTAATTTTAACTTAGTTAAGTTTTTTATTTTACCTTAATTTGTTATTCATTTAATTTAATTTATTTATTTTTATTTTCTTTTATTTCATTTTATATTATTTTATTTTAGGTTATTTTATTTCATTTTATTTTATTTTGAATAAGTTTATTTTATTTTGATTAAGTTTATTTTATTTCATTATTTTTTTAATGTAATTTTATTTCGTTTTATTTTATTTGTTTCATTTTATTATTTTTTTTAATATAATTTTAATTTTATTTCATTTTATTTTTTTAATTTAATTTTATTTTATTTTATTTCAAATTAATTTATTTTATTTTATTTTATTTTATTTCAAATTAATTTATTTTATTTTATGCCATTTTATTGTATTTTTTACATTTTAATTAATTTATTTTTTATATTTCATTTTATTTTTTTAATTTAATTTTATTTTATATTATTTTATTTTATTCCATTTTAATTTTTTTTACTTTTATTTCATTTTTTTTTTATTTTTTTAATTTAATTCTATTTCAGTTTAATATATTTTATTTCATATTAATTTATTTTTTTTATGCCATTTTATTTTATTTTTTTTTTTACATTTTATTTTATTTATTTTTTTATTTCATTTCATATTATTTTTTTATTTCATTTTATATAAATTTATTTTATTTTATATATTTTTTTAATTTTATTTCATTTATTTTTTTATTTCATTTTGTTCCATTTCATTTCATTTTATTTTATTTTATTTCATATTATTGTTTTAAATTTTATTTTATATTATTTTTTTTTTAATTTTTTTTTCTTTACTTTAATTTATTTTATTTCATTTTATCTTATTTTGTTTTGGTTTATTTTCTTTAATTCATTAACATTTTTTTTAAATTATTTTAATGTATTTTTATTTAGTTTATGTCTGTTTTATTTTAATTAGTTATATTTAAGGAAATTTAATTTTAATTCATTCTATATTTTATTTTTATTTTTATTTTATTTTATTTATTGTATTTAATTTAATTTTATTTTTTATTTAATTTAATTTTAATAAATTTTTTCTTAATTTTTTTATTAGTTTTTGTATTTAGGAATCCGTCATTTTGATAACTAACAAGGATAGTAATAAAATAAAGGAACGAATTTAAGAAATATTAATTTTAAAAATATAGTAAAAATGTTTTTACATAATCAATAACATTTTGAGGACACTGGTATTTGAAATTGTAAGGAAAAATGTTACAAATCACTGCAAATAAGGAAACTTAAATATTTTTAAACTTAATTATGCACATTTAAATTGACAAAAAAAGTATGTATTAGTAAGTGTAAGTAGCGGTAATTGTTTGCTTTCGTTTCTTTCCGTTTTCAACTGCTTCTTCACACCCACTATCTGTTCACTCGTTTCGTTGTGAGACAAATTTCGAAACGCCATTCCTCGTACCACGTGTCCTAAACCGGTATACCAGTGCGGTCCTTAATCTTGCCGAGCACATTTACATGCACCTTCGAATAACCACTCGACTTTTTACCTAAAGTACCCATACTACCACTGGGACCAGCGCCGGCAGCATCAATGGAAGAACACGACAATGGTGATGAGTTCTTCGAATCCAAATGTGATGAGCGATGCAAGGAACGATGTATGGTGCTGGCTTCATGTGTTAACATGTCATCGCTACTCGGACGCATATGTGTTGAGGTGGGTGTATAGCCGGGTTGTAGTTTTTCCACCTCATCATCGATAGCTTTGAATTGCCAACTCCAGTTGGCGCGATACAAGAATGGCCGATGGTCGAAGCGGTTATCGTCGGGACTGTAACTTTCAGCATGCACTGATGGTGTGAGAACCGTCATCTTATGACGATTGATGGCGTAGCAACGGAAGAAGTGCTTCACTTTGTCGGCAACCTGAAACGTGAGGAGGAAAGGATTAATTAGATGAGACGTATTTTGGGAAAATTACAACAATTTTAGAGTGTCCATTCTAATCAATATCATATTTTTTTTAAATTTATATTATATTTTATTCATTCTCTGTTATGCTTATAATATTTATCATCAACTCCTTTTTTTAACTGTTATTTATTAGCTTCATTCGGTTTTTTTATACACATTTTTCCCTATTTTATGGTCCTTATTCATTTTCTTTCCCTTATTATTATTACTATATGTTTTCCTATCATCTATGCCGTCAGAGCCGCTGAATATCTAAGCTTTAGCCTTCCACATATCCTCCTGAACTTCTTCCTTGGTTTGATTCCATTCAGTCTGAAAAGTCAGCTGCACTTCTTCGGGTCTGCCAAGACGCGGTCACATATGAAATTTTCACAATGCCATCGTGTCTGGTTGGGTAAGGCAGAGGTTTGTGACAGTGGTCCTGAGCTTGGTTGCACTAGAGGAGAGAATGCAGGACCTAAGGTTAAGTTAGGTAATTTAGAAGTGGTTGCTGGACATCAGCTAGCTTTGGACACCACATCGGCCCAGTGTAAAATCACAGAGGATCCTTATAAAACCCACCAATTTGTGGAGGTAGCAAAACAGAGTGAACGACGTAACTTTACATCGTCTAAGTCTCTAAAAGTCTCTAAAAGCTTGCCGCTGCTTCTCCAGAGTACGGGGCATTCGCAAAGTAAGTGTCTTAGGTCTAACAGTGAGCTTACACATAGAGCGCATGCCCAGACCCTTGCAAGATGACGAAAGTGATAGAGAAGTGCTCTTCCGCTTTTGAATTTATTGCAACAGATGTAACAGTGCCGGTTATCCGAGTGTACCATTAAACCTTGGCAATATACAGTTACATGGCCGCCAGTTCCGCTTGAAAAACACTGCAGTGATTCGGTAGTCGAAAGAACCTTTTAACTTGAAGCTCTTTTGAGTAGACCCATCCACATATGCTAGAACTATCATCTCCATTTGGTCCCTATACGGAATCACATTCTTGTAGTCAGGACCTTAAGTGCTCCTCCCATTTAATGCGCTTATGGTGGTTAGCCAGTTGCCCTATCATGCCCTATGTGCAAAATGTCTTAGAAACATCGCTTTTGTGGAAAGCCATCGACAAAGTCAATCAGGATACAATCGAACATTGCATGATTCTCACGACCGCAAAAGTTGATGTAGTAAATAGTGATTAAAAATGTAGAGCTGCGGTTAAGAAGCAAGATTTTAGGCAGTGCCAAAAGTATCTTTTGTGATATTACCGTAGGGTTAACCCTAGTAGATACCTGCTAGTAGCATAACCGCCCCCCAGGCGCATTAAGAAGGAAACACGCGGCTATAGGGACTCCTTTCAGTAATAGGTTACAAAATCGCAGAACGCTAGATGTTCCCTAAAGACCTTTAACGTCAACAACATCTTCATCAACTCTCTTCACTCTACCTCCTTGGGACTCATATCTGCTCGCCAAGTGGCCACCAGTTTACAAAACATGCTGTAAGGTCCACAACAGGCCTGTTTGCGCAAGCGTCCATATTCGCTGAGCTCAGCATAGGTCATGCCCATATCCTGTTCATCAGTTTGAACGAGGTTACCATCTTGTAAGGGCTCCAGTTCGGCAGTGGGTGGAGCTTCAATGATTGATTCCAAAACCGTTAAATTAAATCTGCAATTTTCAAGTGAAGATTAAGTCTATTAACAGTCAAAATAGCTTTGGCCAGACACTCACCTCTCTTTCGCGTAGTTGAGAAAGCGGCGCAAATCGGTTTTCGAAATTCCGCCTATGGGATTCACGTCCGCCGATGAGCAATCGTATTTCGTCATATAACCACGCAAAGCTTCATCGACATTCGCTGAACCGAGCACCAGCAAACCGCCTGGCCGATTGCGTACCCACAACATCAGCTGTGCAAACATATAAGCCAAAACCATGCGTATGCGCGACTGTATATTCTGCAAAGCGAGATTTTGACGCGCACAACCGCCCTGAGTGCGAAAACGCGGTGTTAAGCCAGTGACCGCATTGAAGATACCCAGTAATGCGTTAACGGCAGTGTCGATGCTGATCTCAATGTGATAGCTGCCCAATTGATTGGCCAACTGCGCAGCGCGACGACGTGTTTCCTTGCTCGAGTTGACACTACCCATAAAACAGGTGACCAACAAGCGATTGCACAGTGTCGCCGGATTGTCTGGTGTATACTCGGAGTCGGCAAGTATTTTACGTATATCGTGAAGCACCTGAGCATCACCGCCCTGCACGGCATTCACAATCATGCGGCACATAGAGTACACAATTGTGGCTGAGCTGCTGGAGTCAACACCACCGCTGAGTGGCAAGAAGAAGCCGCCTTGACCGGAGCGACGTAGGTAGTCCCACAGCCAACAGGCGGGACCCATGGCGATTTCTTCTTCGGGTGTTTGATAAATCCATTGCATAGGCGTGGAGGCGCTTTTGAAGATATCATTGTGCGTGGACATCTCAAAGTCGCAATTTATGCGTGGATGGTTGGGCGCTGAAGCAGAGAAAGTGCAGCGTGAACGTTGTGAGGCGCGATACGAGCGGATCTCTTCCAGATCGATGGTGGCCAAGGTGACTTCCTGTGTGATAATAAAAATTTAGTACCTTCGCTGTGAAATGGGTTTCGAGAAATCTCTCAAATCTTTACACTTACCACATCCTGTAACGCAAATTGTTTACTACGCGCAACTATTTCACCATTCATAGCTATAGCCGAACAGCCATTGAAGTACACGCGTTGTCCATCGCAGCCACGTAAATTGCTGAAGAGGTAGGCGCCGCCAGCTTTGAAGCTGGCGTTGCGTATCAGATCGGTGCTAATGTGCGCTTTACGCAATTCCATATACGAGCCGGAGCCGTTAACAATAATTTCGACACCCGACAGTGACATATCGATGTGTTTGCTGAAAAAAATCGAGCGAAAGAAGCAAGAGTTATGAGCCGAACGACCATGGAACTGAGATGGTTTGGAGATGAGCTAAGCTAGAAACTAGGTTCCAGTACATTTCGAGTTAACTCACGTGTCCATCACGAACATAATGACATCACAATGAGTCTATTGGTCTCAATGCGTTTCATCTGCTCAACTCAACTCAACTCTCTTTTCACGAACCTACGGCATTCAAATCGAAACTTACCTTCTCACATTCCACAACTCCTCGCAAATCTCATAACCAATACATGTATCCTTAGTAGCAATAACTGCATCACCGATAGGCACCGAAGTTTGACCTGTGTGCTGAGAGATCATGCGTGGCAAATAATGTTCCTCCGTTTGAAGAGACTAAAGAAGAGAAAGATACTGAATTTTAGGAAAAATAATCTAAGAACTTCTTCTTATAATATAATCTTCGGAACCTCCGTGATTTTGAGCTTCTGAACAAATTTCTAGAAGATGGATATGAAAAATAATTTAATTTACATATAAAACGCCTCATACCTTAGTCCAGGAAGTAAACCAACGCGACTCTCTATAATTACCATCATCGGCCATTGCCATTTTGGGACGAATCAACAATATTTGGCGGTTGAAAAAGGCAACGCGGCAATTGTAGGCAACATTACGATGCATTATGGGCATGCCAACGTCGATGAGCATATTTTCACTGTAAAATATGAAAAATAAATACATTTTTATATTATATTTTAAATACCAAGAACCACATGAAAATTGTTAATTTCTTGTGAAAAAATATGCCTAAAATTATGCTGCAGAAAGCGCACATAACACAACACTTTTTAAAATTTCGAACTGTTCTCTCAAATGTATATTTTTAGGCGTGAAATTTTTCCCTCTCTATTGTTTATTACTATTTGGTGAGCGGTGTAAGGGCTGACACATAAATAACAAGTTATAACCTATGTACTTACCAAAGCGGCGAGAGCATGATCTCCAGTAGTACCTCCCATGAGTGTAGATATGTGTCCGGTTCGAAGAAGTGATCTTCACAGCTGTAACCACTGAAAAGAACCGATATAAAAATAAGAATTAATTTTCCAAGAAAATAAAATTTATTTAGGGTGTTTCTTTCAGACATGTGGTTTTCAAGACGAAATAAAACGTAAATAATTTATTGATAAGACCAATTATAAAGAGAAGGATTTTCCAATATGTTTCAAAAATGATTTCGGGCTAGTAATAACTGTGATTGGCTCGATTGAACACCAGCCGAGAGGCCCAAATATGCCAAATATTATCTTCCAAGGTGTCAAGCGTCTAGGGCTTATATTACATATTTCCACAAATTATAATTCAGCGGTGTTAAATCGCACGATCTTGGAGGCCACGAGGCAAGATAATGCGCTCGCCAAAAGCTTCCTTCAATCAATTGATTGTTTCGCTGGCTGTTATTGAGCATATAGCGCCGTCCTGTTGGAACCAAAGGCGGTCCACATCAGCATCTTCCAATACGAGCACGAAAAAGTCATTAATCATGGCACTATTGCTCGTCAAAATCGACGTCGGTCGTCGTTTCGTTTTGGGCCCATTCCAAATGTGGGACGCGCTTGACGGTCGTTGGGCATCAACTCCTGCACGAGTTGAATTTTGTAAGCCCATAAGCCTAGATGCTTCCGCAAAATCTCTCATCAAGCGGATGGGCACAGTTCCAATAGTTTCGAGCATGTTGACGTACGGAGTCTTTTGGGTCTTCTGTGATACTCTGCTCTTCAGCAGCAATAGCATTTTCTGGGCGCGCTGTACGGCGTCTCTGAGGATGCGCATAATCCACAGGAATGAACGATCCATGATTGCTTGAATTCCAACCGAAAATTGAGTGCAGCGTGCGAGGCGTCACATGAACCGTACTATTATTTTGGTACTAAATTTGCAAGATTTGTAAACTTTGTTTCGGAGTAAGTCTGTTCGTTATGAAATTGCTAATCAAACTGAGTATAAATCAAGTAACAACTATAAAAGGACCAACTCCAAAAAAAAATATTGCTTATTTGAAAACCACACGTCTTGAAAAGCACCCTTTTAATTTACAACGCTCAACTTACGTTATTTCCAATTCCGGCCCAGTGCGATAGCAGGCGCCCATGTCCTTTGCCTCCAGTATAGACTGTAGTATGCGCGCCAAGTTGCCCTCAAAGTCAAGCGCCCATTGATTGAGCGTCGAAACGGCAACAGTGATTTTGCGGCCCATTTTCTGGAATCACGATTGAGGATGTAAAAAAAAAAAACAATCGCAGCTACAAAAAATTCGTGGCAATGTCAGTTAGAAAGCGAAGCGCAGCGCTTTTGGAAAGCTCAATTCCGTTTTTGTTTCTTTTTTTCTTTTTTTTTTTTAAAGCTGTTGCGTTGCTGGCCGCAAGGATTATTGTCAAATGTTTTTTCTTTTTTTTTTTTGTTGAACGCAATGTGGCAACTTCTGCTCTCGTGCTACTATTTCAAGGATTATAATCACCGCCGTCAACAGGTGTGTCCTAGTTAAAGCTACCTGCAATCAGAAAAGTAATAAAAGCGAAATTATTATTTTAATTAAAGAAACAAATTTGCAACTTGTGACTTTACGAATGCTACCCCTCCCCCCGCCACATACCGGCCAATTAGTTAACGTGTGTGCGTTTAGTAAAAAGTCAAATTGCACATTTCAATTATTAATAAAGAAATTTTCTTGAATTCACGTGCTGACGCACATTGAGTCCTTAAAACAAATGCACCTGTGCAAGGATATCAATGAAATAGTAATACAGTGTTGGCGATGTGCCGTTATGCAGCATTTTTTTTTGTTTTTTTTTTTTTTGGTTTTGTTATTGTTTATTGTGTCGTCTGGCTGGTTTTTGGGGCTAACGAGCTTTCCATGTATCGAAATGGCAACCGTTATTGCTTACCCGCCCGCCTAACCCAGCCATTGACTCGTATCGATCAAACATTCGTCATTAGCAATCAACCGACTCAAAGTAGTTTACTCGCAAAGCGGTTTCTCAGAAACCGTAAAGGAAGGGGCAGACATTATAATTAATTACTTGGAATTAACTTTAGTAAGCAGTTTTGTATGTTTTTTTTCCGTGCCCAAGGAGCAGAGTAAAAATATCATAGAGAGACATTATAGAACACAGGTTTTATGCTAGAATTTGTTATAGTGCGCACCGTATTTCGGGTCCCGGCGAATTCGATTACATTCAGTTCGTTTGGGCAGATCTCATCGTGGAGGCTGAATTTTCCCCGACTTTTAAACTCACCTCGCGCGCCTTAGCGTTAAAATAGCCAAGCGTGATTTCGAAAACGTAGAGCCCACAGAACGACTTTTCAGTTGTATCGCACTTCTCTTCTGCCGCGGCGTTTATGCAGCAAAGGAAAATGTTGAAAACCCTTGTTTTAACGCACGACATTTCTTCAGGAGATTATAGCCGAATTAATATTAGCGCGTCAATGGTTTCTTCTTTTAGCCGTTTGCCACCAATTTAAGACACCAAGTGAAGCCAAGTTCTTCTCCACCATATTGGAAGTCTTCGTCTTCATCTACCAGAGGATACTTCATCTAATACTCTCAGCGCTGTAGTGTTTTCATCTGCACAGACGACATGATCTGACCAGCTCGCCTTTCCAGTTTATGCCCCATACGCCGCCGTACACACGCAGAGGACCACAAATCTTCTAGAGAACCTTTTTCTCGAAGAGTCTCAAGGCCGACTTATCGAACTTCACGCTTCTGTACCATAAAGTAGTCAGTAGTGCTGAGCGACTTATAGAGTTTGGTCCGTTTTTGTCGAAAGAGGACTTTACTTTTCAATTGAAGAGTGATTCTGCAACTTCAAAGATATATATGCTTTTCAACAGTGACGTTGGTTCGTGACGTGAATGCCCTGAGTGTTTGCTTGATGACAGAAGATATTTCTTCTTGTCAGTATCACGCTCAGTACCACCACCATTCTTCTCGCTTTCTTATCTAGCCTGCAGAAAGCACAACCCAGCGGCTCCGTTGTTAAGATATCTTTATTTATTTCTGCAGCTCTTATAATATTTTCCAGTATCAAGTTGAAGATAATGGCTCTTAACACATAAACCGAATATATGTATCTCGTTTGCTCCACTGAATCATCATCTCTTTCTACTCCACTGGAGTTAGATATCCTTAAGCTCTAAGGAGGTGGTCGCATAGTTCCACAACAGTGGTTGTTAAGTGGACATGGGAGAGAACCTGATGTACGAGTACAACAGATAAAAGCTCTTCGAAATACTTGCAAAATTTATGGGAGCAGATCGAAGATGATCCCTGGAATCTTTATGCCCTTTTCATTTAAAAGGATCCGTTGCTTGCAGTAGTATCGTAGCTCTTAATACCTCCACCTCTAATCGTGCAGTTATTGTATTTCAAAAAATTTAAGGACGGTCGCATAAAAATCCACACAATTTATTATACTTATTGGGTAATAATGGGCACGTCCATAGTTCGCAATGCTATTAATTTTTAGTGAGCATAACCCGATTATACAGATTCACTGTACTTTATTAAGTGTATTCGACCAGAGTTGACGACAGCAGACAACAATCCGTTAGTAGCCGCATATCAAAGTCAACTCTTGTTTTACTGTGGACAGCGACCGAAGTCATCTCTCTCTCTCTATTTCTCTCTATCTGTCTTTCTTTGACAATCTAACTTTCCCCTTATTTCTTCTCTATATATCTTTTTGAGTCTATCTATTTATTCACTCTCTCTGTACTGCTCATTCTGTCTATCTTTCGTACCTTAACTCTCCCATTCAATTCTGTTTGTAGCTCTCTTTAATTGGTGGAAGAAAAAACTTTGGTCTGATCACGAGCTCCCCAGCCTTGTAACGATCCCAACTCGTAAAACTCTCAAAACGAAACCGGCTTGTGGTTCACGAAGAAATTAAGTAGATGACCTTATAAAGCTACAAAATTTTTGCTTCCGCTTGAGCAGTTCAACTGAAAACTAAGGTTCCAACATTTCTTTTTCCTATCGGGAAACCATAAATTTGTGCAACGCTATCCATTTTTAGCATTTCCTATTTTGTGTTCGAATAAAACTACAATAAATAAATATGTGTGCATACATGTATCTGCATGAGCATTAGTTAATGCAAGTATGTACTGTATATATAATATGTTACATATTTATTTATGTATGAATTTTTCTTGTAATTCTGTACTCCGTATTCGAACAGCTGTCAATGCCGTCAATCCTCAGCAGGACGAATATGAAAAAGGATCAAAGCGATTCAGACTTCTATTAAAGCTTACATACGCCCACAGACATGTGTGCCTTTTTGTAGCTTTTTCCTTTTATTTTTATTTATATTGATGTATGTATTTGCATAACAAAATTGTATTTTGATTATGTTTCGGCCGATTGAAAAAAGCAACACAAACCATTTTGGAAGTTTATGTGTGGATATGCGTGGATGTGATAGGATTTATTTAGATATGTATGGGTTTTATTAGAATGCAACTTGCCATGATTGTCCCTCATAAAAGCTCTGGTTTTAAACTAGTATTTAAAGGAAGTAAATCTACCAGTTCACTGAGACACCTTTTTTTATAAGCACAACACTATGAAAGGTTGTCAGACCTGTGACATAAAGTTCGAATCTTACTGCATGCAATTTCTTCTTTTTATTTTTGCGAAGTGGTTTTTGAGCCTACACAAATGAACTAGTATTTTACTAGTATAAAGCTGATGTTAGGTAATATTTTGGGTGTATTGGATGAGTGCATAAGTTCGTGCCCGATTCCGCTGGATGCCGTACGAATCGTTTGAGAGAGGCGCTCGTGAAAGAAATATATACATATTATATATCGTTGGAAAGGTGACAGTCCGAACTGTAAATCAAGCATAAAATAACTTCATTTTGATTTGAGTTGCTTAGTGAAAAGACGCATGGAAGATGAACAACGAAAAAGATCATATGCGTCATATTATGTTATACGAATTCCGCAAAGGAAAAACAGTGGGCGCTGCAACTAAAGATATTCGCGAAGTTTATTTGGACCGTGCTCCAGCACTCCGCACAGTAAAGAAATGGTTCGCGAAATTTCATTCTGGAGATTTTAACCTCGAAGATCAACCTCGCAGTGGACGGCCTTCTGAGCTTGATGACGATGTTCTAAGGACTTTAGTTGCAAATAACTCACGTATTTCGACGGAAGAGGTTGCCAGTGAATTGAACGTCAACAATTCAACTGCGTTTCGTCGTTTAAAAAAGGTTGGGTACACTTTGAAGCTCGATACATGGGTGCCACATCAGTTGAGTGAAAAGAACAAAGTGGACCGTATGTCAACAGCAATTTCTTTGCTTCGACGGATCAAAAACGAACCTTTTTTGGATCAGCTCGTGACTGGTGATGAAAAATGGGTCCTGTACAACAATGTTCAACGCAAAAGAACATGGAAACAGGCACACGAAGGGGCGGAACCGATGTCGAAAGGTGGATTGCATCCGATGAAGGTACTGCTGCGCATTTGGTGGGATATCCGAGGCGTGATCTATTTTGAGCTCTTGCCAGCTGGAGAAACGATCACTGCCAACAAGTATTGTCAGCAATTGGTCGAATTGAAGAAAGCAATTGATGAAAAACGTCCGATTTTGGCCAATCGCAAAGGAGTTCTTTTCCATCATGACAACGCCAGGCCACATGTTGCAAAACCGACCCTGGCCAAACTGAAGGAGATGAATTGGGAAATCATGCCGCATCCCCCATATTCACCCGACATTGCACCTTCTGATTATCATTTGTTTCGATCGCTGCAGAACAATTTGAATGGAAAAAATTTAAAAACGTGGAAGACGTCAAAAACCACCTTGACACCTTTTTCAACGAGAAACCGCGCGATTTCTATGGATCAGGCATCCGTAAATTGGTTGAACGTTGGAAGTGGATTGCCGAACATGATGGCGAATACATAATTGATTAATAAAAGCGTTTTCTTCAAAAAATTTCAATTTTAGTTTGCACTTGAAATCGGGCACGAACTTATGCACTCATCCAATAAAATGCATTTTTATGTACAAGCTATTTTTTTCACGGGTGATGTTGATGCATAGTTATCGAGTTCGCACTGAAGCTTTGCTGCGCTATAGGGAAAGATAAAAAAGTGTTTCGTCAAAGCCATATTTATTTTTTAAGGAAAACTCCTACGATGGTAAAAAAATAAAAAATAAAATCCTTTATACCTTTCATGACCATATCAAATTTATGGTATTTCATGCTAGAAAAAATATTAATTCTCATATCTCAAATATTGGTTGAAAGGGGCTTGTAGATTCTTTTCTGAAGGATTTCGTACCAAAAGTCTCATATATTTGAACAGATCAGTTGTATAGGGGGCATATTATATAGACTTCCGATCTCGATAACCGTCAGCACCAATATGTAACTCCATTATATGTGTGTAGAAAACCAAATTTCACGTTCTAGATCCTTTTTTAAAAAAATTTACCCAAAATCTGAAGAATTGGTCATATATATGCTATTGTGGTAAGATCTGGCCGACAAAACTCAAGAACTAGTTTGTGAAAAAAAGAGACGGACAGACGGATATGGCTCATGGAATTTGAGCTACGCGTTTTCATGCTCTTCTAACAAATGTAAATAGAGACCTAAAGTTCTGCGAACGGCCGATGGATTTTTATGAGGAGCTTTTATTATACTATGCCCGAAATACACTCGGAGAGCTTTATATTCTTTTCCGAGGATAATTTGAAAATTAATTTTCTATAATTGTTGATCGAACCAGGACTCGAACGCTGGTCTTCAGAAAGGCAGTACGCAATGCTCAACTCGGCTATTGCGGACACCAAAAAAAATTACCCGCAAAAAAAATTATTCCTGCAAGGTTCGGTGAAATTAGTGTATGATTTGTTTGCTTTGAAAGCGACTTCAGTTTTTCTCACATACGACGGGCTTGGTTTTATATAAGTATCTTGAAAACGTACTATTGACCAAAATCAATTTTTAGCATCAATTTGAGTGCTAGTCAAGAGATATAACTTTTGCCTTCGGTCAAAATGAAGTAAGGTTTCGGCTTAGGCTTTTTTTCACACAGAATGTGTACGAATGTCGCATTAGACAATAGAAAAATACCCATATATATTACTGGTTTCAGTTCAATTAGTTTAGTACTTCTATCAATTTTTAAAACAAAAATTTAAATTGTCACATACTCGTAAATACCGTAATAATGTGCATTGGGTAGAATGAAGTTACTGTTGGGCGAATGTAGATTGAAGTTCTGACGGAAGTGCCAATGCAAGTAAAGTGAAATGTGATGAATTAAAAATAGAACTCGAAATCGATTTAAATTATAAATAGAAATATATATTTGGATATATACATACGTATGTAATATGCATTATATGCATTTTCGTACAGTTAGTGCGAAAAAATACATTGAAGCAAACTGGTTTACATATAAAATTTTTTTTTGAAATTTTTTGGCATGGTTTCTAGATGAATTTTATAACCCTTTTAAATTTTGTTATTAGAAATTTTCCATTTTTTTTTTTTGCAATTTCGATCCAGAAGAAAAGTCAATTATAACAAAAATTAATAGTATGACCGCAAAAACAATTATGTAAAGTTTGATTATTTTTTTTACAACTTTCGACGAGGATTAATTGGTTTCTACACATTTCGCCCATCTCTCAGACAAATTATGGATACCATTCCAAAAAAACTTTTTCTCTTACGAGGCAAACCATTCGACGAGCCATTTTTCGACTTCTTCAAAATTAGCGAAGCACTGCTCTGCAAGGGAGTATCCCAGCGATGCGAATAGGTGATCGTCAAGGACGGGGCGAGGTCTGGAGAGTACGGCGGGTGCGATAATATTTCCCAATCAAGTGTTTTTAATGTGTCTTTCACCAGTTTCGCGGTATGAGACGGCACGTTGTCATGTTGCAAGATAACTTTGCCATGTCTTCGGGCCCATTCCAACCGTTTTTCGATCAACGCATGATTCAAATTGATCATTTGTTGTCGGTAGCGACCCGTGTTCACCGTTTCACCAGGTTTTAACAATTCGTAGTACACCACACCACACTGGTCCCACCAAACACAGAGCATTGTCTTACGGCCAAAGCGATTTGGCCTTGCAGTCGATGGGCCAGCTTCACCAGGGGAAAGCCATGATTTTTTTCGCTTCGGGTTCTCAAAATAAATCCATTTTTCGTCCCCCGTGATAATTCGATGCAGATAAGATTTCCTTTCGAATCGTTGAAGCAGCATTTCACAAACGGTTTTTCGATTTTCCATTTGTCTATCGTTCAGCTGGTGTGGCTCCCATTTTCCATGCTTCTGGATCTTTCCCATGGCTTTAAAACGTTGGCAAATTGCTCCTCGCGTCACATGTAGTGTTTCTGCCAATTTTTGTTGCGATTGGGTTGGATCAACATCCAATTCCCCGTCTTCGAACTTTTTCGCTGCACCAGGATGTTCATTGTCTGTCAAATCGAAATCTCCACTTTTAAATTGACGAAACCATGTCTCACATGTTCTAATCACTGGAGCATGTTCACCATAAGTTTCTACCAGCTTCTGCTGCTTTTTTCTTTTGATGAAATAAGAAAAGCAACGAATGCCGCAAATGCGATTTAATTGGAACGAAACTCGACATATTCACTGAGGTAAACAAATATGACGCTATTATTTTGGCGGGATGTGACTTGCGTATTTTTGTAGGTTAATGTCAATAGAAAAAAATTACATATATGCCAAATCATAGAAATTTATACATATTGCTAGCGACATCTACTAGTAAAACCGGCAACCTTCAACTAACACCCCTGGTATATGATCAAAAGAGTCTATAAATAATTTTTATCTTTCCATAAATCCGTTTTCAGTAATAAGTAAAAGCTTAAAATTTGCGTTTTAATCAAAAACAAAACATAAAAAAGTAATTATTTTTTCGATTCCTGCGTAAGAAGAGGTAAATATTTAAATTTTTATTTTTATTTTGGAATAAAAACTAATAATTAATTATTTTTTTAGTAGACATTTTTTTTTTTTTACTTTTATTAAAAAAGGAAAAATTAATTTGCAATATATTCGGCAAAAATAAAAAATAAGTAAAAATTATATTTCGAAATTAAATCAAAGGAATTTACAGGACATTCGTTGTATATTAATTGTACCGCAGTGATTAAACAATGCGAAAAGAGCAATTACTTACTAAAATTAACATTAAAATGAGTGCAGTGACAAAAGACGTACAATTTTACATATCAAAATGTTTATACATATGCATATGTATGTACACGTATATTCATGAAAAATTATCGCAGCACGCGCTACTCAGGTAGTAGTGTCACAAGAATTTACAGGAGGAATAAAATGAAACAAATAACAACAACAATAAATATACACTGCATTTAAGTTGAAACCAACGCCAAACAAAAACCCTTACAAATTTATGACGTTCGTCGTACGAGAGTATTGCCAGTTAGTTGGCGGGTTCAAATGCATTCGCAGGACATTTACACCCACCAAAAATAAATAAAAGTAACAAAATAAGAGGGAAATTTGAAATTTTCAAGCAAAATAATTTTTTTTATTTTTTTTTGTTTTTTTTTTTTTTTTGCTCCATAAACTACAAAGGTGCAAGCGAAGTATGCAGACCGTTTCGCATTTAAGCGGATTTTGCAATGTGCCTCGTAAATTTCTATACTACGCGAGCCAACATGATTCACTGCTAAATCACCAACAGGCTGTGCGAAGGTTTGCAAACAATAAAGTGTGCGTTGTTATGGGGAAACATGCAGTCACGGGCATTCGCGGAAAGTCGAGCGTTGCCAAATACCTTTGGAGAATATACATGTATGTATGTACATATGCAAGTAGTGGTTTATTTTTCTTTCGCGCTGCCATGTCATGACTTTTCACCGTCGCTAACTGTAAAACGACACTGCACATACTGTTATCCTTTGTTGTTGTTGTTGCTATACTCGCATAATCATTTCAGCGGAAGGAGCAGCAGAAAATGCGTATTATGTATGAACAAAAAACATACATACGAGTATATATGCACATACCATACATACGCACATACAATTTGCAAAAATGCATATTTACTACCTGTAAGAATGCATGTATGGATGTATGTACTCGTATCTATGTATGCATGTACCAACTTACGCTCTTATTTATGCAGTTCACTGACATGATACATGTGCCAGGATTTATTGTTTTCTGTTTTAATGAAGCCGCTACTTTGATTTGCGAACTTCGCCAGCAACAAGAAGAAGAAGAGAAGAAGTAACAAAAAAAAAAAATGGTTGTATGTAAATATATGCACGTGCTCGGGTATCAACGGAGCATGCCATTAAATGCCAATGCACATATGCATGCCTATGGAAATATCCTTGAAGGGAAAGACACCCGCTGTTAACTAGTAGGCAACTAGTTTGCATTTATACACTAATTAATTAAACTCTCGTAATTTTTCCAGCTGAAAAACTGACATTTTTATCACGCTATTTTCTTGCGGCACTTACGTCTTGGCTCCCACGTCACTGTTGACAGTCATAGCTTCGCGATCGTAGAGAAATTCTCTATCTATGGACCAGCATTAACACCAACACTGTTGCCTATAGATGCTACTGTGGACTGAGTAGGCAGTGGAAAAGTAAAGTCCCCTCTCGACGGACTAAAAGCAAACTCAACAAGTCGCTCATCATTCTCGCCGTTTTATATGGTACAGAAGCTTGGGCGTTTTGGGGAGAAAAGTTTTGCGTAAGATTTCTGGTCCTCTACGAGTTGGAAGCGGCAAATACCGCCGACAGTGACATTGACATAGTTCATCGAATGAAGAGACAGTGGATACGCTGGCGGAAACAGAGGAAAATAAGAAGAAGAAGAAGAAAAATTTCTTACGACCGCAGTAGCCGAGCTGTTATCTACGCTACTATCCTAATGGGTTCAAATCCTGTCCAGACATACAACCAAAATTGTAGACAACTAATTTAAAAACTTTATTCTTCTTATTGCGTTCGCCCCTCTACAGGGTATGTCGACCCCGCCGAGTGTATTTCTGACATGAAAATAACAAATGCCTCATAAAAATCTATCAGCCGTTCGGGGGTGACTTGGTATAAATTGCGGGTACCTCCAATTATACAATGTCCTACGAAATATCAGTTATTCTATTTTGCACCAGCTTCATACTAGTAAAATACTAGTTCTTTAATGCATGTTGAATCTCTACTTCGGAGAAATAATTGCAATTAATCGATTCAATTAATTTTTTTTTAACGATATATTTTATTGCAATATTTAATGTTTTCAAGATATCTATATGAAACAAATTTCCGCAAATTTTCAAAGGAAAATATTCATAAATCCGCTATTGCGACGTCATCCCTGCGACAGGCGCGTCTGTGTTAACTGTAGAACTCACGACAGGATAATCCGAAAGTAAGAAAAAAAAACGTGGTTTCGTTAAAACTATAAGCTAAATTTTGGTTTGGTTAAGATAATAAAAATATGGAATCTAAAAAAAAAACATATTTTGCTAAACGTATCTAAAAAAATTTTTTTTTATTAGTTGTAATTAGAAATTAAACAATCCTTCAACCAATTCCTCGTGAATTGTATCTCGAAGGTCTGTGTAAAATTTCAAAAAATTGGATAACCGACTTTGAAAAAATCGAGTAAAACGCGCTTAAAGTTTAAAGCACGTACCTTACCAAGACTGTTACTCTGAAATTTTTTTTACAATTGGCTTGAAAATGTAGAATAATATTCTCGAGATCTTATAGAAATTAATAAGACAATTCGTTTTTTTAACCCGTGTAACCTCTTAATTCAAGATATCGGTGGCATAGTGGTGAAAATAGGAGTTTTTTTCGTACTAGGTCGTTACTAACCGTACTAGTCTCATCATCATACTTAAAATATAATATCACTATAGAACTATTTTAGAATTTTTGCAGATTAGTTTAACCATTCACTGTAGCGCAGACCTAAATGTTTGTGTGTAGATATGTACAGATGTAGTTCGGATAGTTCAACGAATTTAGGTTGGGAAAATAAAATGTGCAAACACGTGCGTAGCAGCGAAAAGAATTCATTGAACTTTGTTGAAGACAAAGGAAGAAGAAGAAATTTCATAAAATATATTTTGCGGTGCGACATGAAATAATAAGCTCCTCATAAAAATACATCAGCCGTTCGCAGGCACCTTAGAATAAACTGTAGGTTCCTCCATTTGTTGAGAAGGAGCTCGGCTCAGTGGTTACAAAGCGCTCATAATCCACGTATAAATATGTATGTAAATGTGCAATTAAAGTCATATTTATTAGGGAGGATTGCACTAAGGGAAAAATTCGGAGGCGAAAAAAATTTCGGGTGCGTTTGGCAACACGTCGACTGGACAGAATTCGAAAAGTTTTATACTTATATCTACTCTATTGAATTTGTTAGCAATCGAGCAACAACTACGGACCCATGAGAAGGACTTTTCCACTTTCCATCCCCACTAAACTCAAGAACGAATATTTAAGGCATTTATCAACAGATCTTTACTGGACTACCGATATACGTTTTAATGTGGGCCCTACCATATATAGGTCCAGAAAGAACCTACCTCCCAATAATAATCTAATTTCGACTGTTCTGTGAACTTATTATAAGTTTGTTTAATTATTCATATTAACATATGTATATCTTATATACATATATCTTATACCGTTACATAAAGCTTAGGTCACTCATCATACAGACCCCATACTTGGAGGGTGTGTTCTGTATATGACGTAGGCACCCGAAAAGAAATGATTTCCCAGGAAGTGGACTTGCTCACTTTCACATGGGCAACACTTTTTCTTCCGGAAAGTTAACTTGAGATCAATCTATTCAGATAAACCGTCCTTTTTACACGAGTTGCTTAATATTTGGAACATGCATATGTAGATAGCCCTTTTTTCTAGGTCAATAAGTGCGTTAACTATTCTGTCCGAGAAGTGGAATCGGTTATTTGGTTCGAATAAAGCCAATAAGTCTAACTAGAACCATCTATAAATTCCATGCGGGCGGAGTCCCGGTGGAACTCTTGCACTAAATCAAATGCAAAAATCTTAATTTTTTTAAATTTAGTTTTTTTTTAATTCTTTTTTTAAATATACGTATGTAAATATTTTAATGCAAATAAGATTGATTTTGCTTTCTGGTAGCACGAAAATGAAGCCGTCTGCGAAGAGAGAATGAAACTACCTTTAAATTATTGTGTAATGCTCTTTTCCCTCAAATAAACCATAGTAACACCTTAAGCCAAAATTAATAAGTAAAAAAGGCTCTCTTAGGTTCTTCAAATCAATTTTTCTCAATTATCTATATCGCAAGGGAACAATAAATTGTTATTTTTGATGCTTTTAATATTTTAATCCACCATCACGAAGCAAAAGAAAAACCACTTTACACCAGGTGGAAAATAATATTAATAAATAGAATTTTAAATCAATCGCCTTCAAAATTTTACCACAAATTCAAAGCTGAAATTGTCAGACTTGAATACAAAATTTTCGTTTGAAATGTTCTATATTTCAATTTTTTTATTTTTATTTTTTTATTTTCTAATTTCTTTATCTAACTAAAGACGGTGCTTAATTAAGGTCCTTTGATAATTTTGGCAAAAGCAAATGATTTAAGGTAACCTCAAATACTCTTCCACGCATACAAAACTCAGTGTATAGTGCCAAGAGCAATAACAGAGGAAAGTATAATACATATGTACATACATACATATACGAGTATATCACAAAAGAGAGTGCTGCAGAATTCTTCAGTGTATTGAGTGAATTTGGATTACTTAAAGATAAATTATTTGCTTGTGAATAGTGCAATTGTGTTCCAACAGCTAATAATCTGCAGTGAAGTAAATTAATAGAGAGATTAATTAAAATAAATAATTGAAAGTGATTCGAATATTTGTGATTCATAGATGTCACAGGAGGCATCGTACAAATACTGAACGAAATCGTGATGACTACTTCTGGTGAGTGATGGATCTTTGGTGTTATAAAATTTAATGAAATCAGTCATAAAAAAGTGACTTAAAAATAAGAAAGAAAAGCAATGCATGATAATATCAATTTTATAATATTTTATTTTAAGTTTAAATATTAATTCTCATATTTGATATATACCTAAGTTGGTGGGAGCTTATGATGAAGTCTTCCGATTTCAATGATTTTATGTGTGTATAAGAATGTATACCAAAAAAAAATTTTTTTTTAAAGAATTTTGCGAAAATCTTTTAACTCAAAGAAAATGTTGAATGGAAACTATATTTTTTTGTCGACCGATTTCGATAATACCAAATTCCTTGTCGCTGGGTTCGTACAAACGATTGTTTAAATGTGCATCTGTGTACCGAGTTTAGTTGAAATATCTCGAAAACTGAGGAACTATTGCTCTCCATTGTACAAGGCTAGCAGTTGTTTGATACGCCTGGAAGGTACATATGTATGTAAAATCGCTGGAGGGACTACTTTATAACTCGCCAAAAATTTAACAGATTCCAACTGAGAACTAATGACATAGGTGTTCATATTCCAAACTAATTAAATTGGCAAAACTTTCGATTACGATCAGTTTAAAAAGAGTTGGACCAATTCTCGTTTCTAAAAACCTAGGTTTCTTCGAACCGAAGGATGGCTTATCTAAGGAAATGTCTGTTGGAAATATATATAATATGCTTTGAAAAGAAAAGCGACGTTAATTTTCGAACAACTGTATGCATTCATTGTTATGAACGAAAAAAAATATTGTCCAGAAAGTAATCATAATTTTTTATCGTTAGTTTTCCGCTCAAAATAACGTTCAACCTTAGCTTTAAAAGGTCACATATTAATATTTGTTAAACTCGAAAAATAATAATAAAATTTTTTATTATATTTCTGATTTAACTATTTATTTTTTTGTCAATCTGTCGGTGATCGCTTTCTTGTAAGAAAATTATTATTTATATTTTGAGCAACTCGAACTTGGTTGCAGGCCTCTGGTCTATATCCAGGAAATAAAACTATTTCATATTATCCAAAAATTTTATCATTTGACCCTTTAAATATATCCATATATTTTTTCAAATAGATCCATCTACTTTCCATAAAAAAACGATGAGAAAAACTTAAATTTTCAATATATCTCCTGGGTAGTTACGGAGATCACTCGAAATAAACATACCAAAAAACGTTTTTGTATATATTGTATATACGAGTACATATCTATGAAGATAATAGATAATGATTACGGTCTCTGATGAAAACCTCAACTCAACAAGTAGCTTTGGAAGACGCTTTAATCTTCACCAGTCAAAACTGCATGACAAAAGTCTGCCAGACTAACATTTTCTCTATAACAGACTGGCACATATTTGGTGGTTTATCATAAAGGTTTATCCGCAAAGAAACGGTCTTTCGATTAGCTCTACAAAAAAAAAAGTTCTACGGTGTCGAACCCCACAATATCGATGGCCAATTGACTTCGCCAAGGCGTGAGATTACGCGGCCGGATACTTCTCTCGTAATAAAGCGATATTCGTTCGTGTTGTATGGCACCATCTTGTTGAAAGCAAATATCTTCCAAGTAATATCTATCTCTTCAATTCTGTTAAGATTTTCTAATCCCCAAATGCGAAAATTTTGCATATTTAAGTATACGCCGAGTGAGAAATTTTGTTCGAAAAATCGCCGTCCACCGCTTTTTGTTCAAGCACCTTATCGATGTACATACGTGTACGTGGGAAAGTCCCAGCTCTTGAGGTCATCGAAAAATAGACATATTCGGGTCTTCGGCTACATTTTCACTTACGATATTTGGCGATATTTGAGAAGGAACGAGTAAAATGATGATGCATAGGCCTTATAATACCGCTAACCTTTACAGTCTCTTCAAATTTTTTAAGATTTCACCAATTTCTTAAGTAGTTGGACGGTTATGTGTACCGTAATCTCCCTCCTTATAAAGTACGAAAAGTGGCCACGATTGGATCACCATTTCCTTAGTAGGTTTTAACAATTTTCGCGCATTGTGCGTTTGTTAAGTGATACATTTTACGAAAAGCCTAAGTTTTAACTAAAACAAACTGTTAATTCTGTACAGCACTGTAATGGAATCATATAGAGAGTATCACATAATTTGCTTTAATTTAATCTCGTATAAAATACAAAAAAAAAAAAATAAACAGATTTTGGGTGTAGTTTTCATTTATTATTTTTGCTTTGCTACATAAATGTGATAATGAAGTAATGAGTTGAATAAAAATACATATACATGGAAAATCATAATTAACATGTATGCAATATAAGTGTAATTAACTAAATATAAATGTCTACAAACATTTAACTTATATCTAAACTTAAACTATTTGAGTTTTATTTACTAAATAATAATAATAATTATTATGACTAATATTTGAGTTTATATATAAAAAAAATATTAAATATAAATATTTTTATAATTTTATGAATACACCTACCTACTTACATATACTCTATGGTTATAAATACTTATATATTATGTAGTAAAAAGAAATCATTATTTTTTCCAGCCTTATTCAAATGGTTCAAATCGGCTTTTTGTGCAATCTTTAGCTCTTGCCCGTGAAGCATCTTTTACATCAATATTACCGGCATGAAACCGAAAATGTGCATGCTTGACTGCAACAGTATCATATTTTCCAGCCGCCTGGCTTGCGTTTTCGCCCTTAACGAAGAAAAACTGTAAAATATAGTGTATTTTACCTTTGCCAGTGTCCATCTTTGACGCACGCTCTAACAAAACGATCACAAAACTGTCAGAAAAACTTTTTTAGTACGAAATGTTATTTTTCTAACGCCATCTGGCGGAACCGATCGGACTTATACAGCGCGAGATACAGATAAATAAAGCCATCTATTGGAAAAATAATGGATTTCTTTTTACTACACCTAATATGTAGATAAAATATTAATATTAAATCTAAATATTTAAAATAATTCAATATTTAAAGAAAATTATAAACACTTGGGATGTTAATTACATACTTTTACTCTAAAAACCCACACATGTATTATATACATTTCACACCGTACCAACTATCCATCGACAGCCTGTTGCTGTTGCTCCTCCTCCTCATTCTTCGGCTTATTTTGCCTCTGCGGCACCTCAACTGGGTGAAGTGAACTGTTAGATTTTGGAAATTTAACCATGCGTAGGAAACGTTCCAAACGCTGACTGCTGCATTTAGTCGTATAATCCACACGACAAACAGGGCAACGTAGCCTACCGTGTATACTCATTCGACGAAAACAATGGATGCACACAAAATGCTTATTCTCACAGAATCTTATGTGGCATTTGATGAAATCAAAACATATAGCACAGGTAAAATTTATCAAACATATCCTATTTACTTTTTCATCTTCTTCATTGAATATGAGATCCTCACTGGTGGGCTCATAAACATCGTCGCTATCATCATAATTGCCGAGATACACGAGGAATTGCGTGGCTCCAACGTTCACTTTCAAATAATTCAGATAGTCAAAGGCAAACAATAAATCATACACCTCATCGGTTTCGGCGCGGGATTTTATGGGACCAATATATTCACAATATCCCTCACGTAAAGTACCAAATTTCAGTTTATACTCCATTGGTTCTGAATTGCCAACATGGAAGATACCCCAATTTACGACTTCTTCAGTTTTACGTGGATCTGGTGCGAACCAGTAAAGACCTGCAGGACCGCAGAGTAGAAATGGATTGTCACGTGTTAATTCATCGGTATTGAATAACCAGAAACTTTTCTGTACGGCTCTGAGTTCAATTATGCGTTTCCTATGATTATCTTCACAATGGATAAATAAGTCATCTTGGTGGCCAGTCCACTCACAATTTGTGATGCGGCACTTTGTGTTCATTTTGTTCCGTTTAATTGTTGTATTAAGTGATTTAGAGAATTTGCACAAAATTGCTAAATTATCACTGTTGCTGTAGATCGCTTGGGTCTGTCACTGTAGATCGCTTCGAAAAACAGGTAGCTTCTATTTCAAACACTTTTTTCCAATAATCTCTTCACTAGTTTTGATATTGTTTTTATGTGCCTTCAGCGGTTGAATCGAAATTGTCACTGAATATCCTTTTGTGTCTGCGTATAAATAGTTCGAGTGGCAGCTAGAACGATTAAGCGAACCTGTGTGGCTATACTTTTTGAACACTTTTTCCTTTACTAATTTTTCACTAGTATTTCAATATTGTCTATGCGTGTCTGGGCACTTTGATGTTTGAATAAATTGTCACTGAAGATCGTTTGCGTCTGCGTATAAATAGTTCGAGAAACAGCTCGATCTGGTATGAATATTCTTTTAAATTCTTTTTTCACTAGTTTTCTATTATTGTTTATGCGTGTCTTCACACGTTGGTGAATGAATTAAAACTGTCTCTGTAGATCGCTAGTGTTGAAGTATAAATACTTTGCCACGTAAGTGGATCAGGATGTTAGAGATCCTGTGTGGCCTTTAGTTGTAAACACTTTTCTATTTTTCACTATATATACATATATATATATATATTTTTTTTTTTTTATTTATTTCAACGATGCGCACAACAAAATCCGTGATCTGCTTGACAGAAACCAGTCGACTAAACTGCAAACCGCCCGCTTTGTATGCGTGTTTAAATAATCTGCCGAGCAGGTAGATCGCTAGATGCTATTTCATCCTTTGCGACGACTATTATCCTTGCAGCCGTTCGTTTGTTTGTTTATGTTTGGTACTTTTAGGTTTAAAATGCAAAGGATGCCTAATAAAAACGGGGCGTTTATGGCAAAGTGTTCATGGAAATTCCGCGAATATTAGTTTATAATATTTGTGCATGCAGTTTGAACACAATGAAAAGTGTCTGCTAAATTGTAATCCTTTCTTTTGTTATTTTGAGTTTATTCCCTCTTTTACACTTAGTAACTATATTTTATTTAAGAACAATGCTAAAACAGATATTACAATATTTAAAATGTTTTCTTTTTTCTTTTTCATTATTAAAAACAATTATAAGAAGGCTAAGAGCGACCCTACCTACAAGTTGAGGACTGGCCTGGCAATTAAAAAATGATGTTACTTTTAAATTATTTTACAAATTTCAAGGATATACAGTCCACAAATATATATATATATTTTATATTGAAATGTTATTTGTTTGAGCGCTGAAAATGTTTTCAAAGAAGTTGAAAGTTCCGTGAATTTTTGTTCGAAAAATACAAAGATCTAAATCATACAAATTTTCGTCAGTCTGTCGGTGGTCCCTTACTTTTAATGAAATTGTTGTTTATATTTTGTGCAAAACGAACTTGAATCCTGCTGCCTGCTTCATTTATATGTATATTTTTTTAACTAAATCCCAACGTATAGTGACAACACTCACTGACGTAAACGGACGTAACTGACATACATAAATTGGAGCGTTCAGCGTTTTCTCTTTATCTTCAAGTTCGTATCATTTTTAGAACATTTATTAAATTAATAACATTTATTTCAAACAAGTTACTACGAATTTAATCGCTCGACAAAAATGTGCCTCCATAAGTTGAATTAATTTTCTAGTGAATATTTCTCATTTTATTTGCTAAATACAATTTATTTATCAAATTTTTCTCTCATTTATCTATTCCTCTTCGTCAGTTTTTTCTCCTTTCTTTCACACTTGTATCCTTCACATCTAACTTCATCATATAAGTCGCTGTCAAAATTGAAAATTCCATTTGCTCAACATTGACGCCGCGTTATTGTGGGATGTACCATACAAATTGTATTGCCATAAGGATTTCTGACAGCTGTTTAGCGCTCAACGCTCAAATTTAGAGATAGCAGTAAGTGATGTCAACTCTGTCAAACTCAAAGGAGTGTAACGAAAATTAAAACTCACTAATGTTGATGACGGCTGACGGGCGACGGTGACGCGTTTAGACTTTTTTTTACTGAGAAAACGTATCAGCTGATCTCCTCTGTCTCACACACTTGGTGTCGTTGAAGAGTATATTTTGACGTGAGTAACACATACACACATAAAAAATACAATAGACAATCAAAAGTTGTTTCTACAATAATTTATTTATAAATCAGAATCTTCGCTCAGTCTCTTAATATTGATTAAAATTTATTTTTTATGATTTTTGGCACTTAATGGTAAATTTATTAAATTAAAGTAACAAAATAAGTAATGAAGAGAGGTGGAATTGAGTCTTTTGTATTGTTTGGGGTCTGTTTCATGTATTAAGAGTCCAATTGTAGTCGTTCATCATGGCTTCTACCCAAAATTCTTTCGATGTTGGTTAGATTTTCATACTCTTCTTTTCCATCGCTCGAATTCGGGAAAAAGCCAGATGGAAAAGCAGGAAATGCTAATAATTTGTTGGTAATTCTGGTGTTTAAGCTTATCAAGAAAGTGGTGAACTACATTTCGAAAGGATGGCGTTAAACATTTCATAAAGTTTTTGTCGGCTAATAATTTCTAATACGCGTATTATATAATATATAACTGGCGCTTTGTAACCGCTGAAGCGATTTTAGGCCGAGCTTCTCCTACAATTTGTGGTTTTGCGTCTTGATGTTTTTCTAACAAATGGAACTCCGAACGGCTGATGTTTGTTTATGAAGATCTTTTGATTTTCATGTCAGACGTACACTCGAAGGGTTTGACATACCGAGGGGCGACCTACGTCTTCTTTATTGGCGTTGGCACCGCTTACGCGATTATAGCCGAAACAATATCAGCGTGTTATTCTCCTCGTCTTTTCGCTGTCTGGCGCCAGTTGGAAACACCAAGTGAAGCCAGGTCACTCTCCACCTGATCCTTCCAACGGAGTGGAGGCCTTCCTCTTTGTCTTCTTCCACCAGCGGGTGTGCTTTCATCCATTCGGACGGCATGACCTAGCCAGCGAAGCCTCTTCATTCGCTGAACTATGTTAATATCATCGTATAGCTCGTACAGCTCATCGTTCCATCATCTGCGGTATTCGCTGTTGCCAATGCACAAAGGACCATAAATCGTTCGCAAAACTTTTTTCTAGAAGACTCCTAGAACACAATATGCTTAATAGGACCTTATATGAGATGTTAAGAAGGCTTATTCCATGGTAATTGGCGCAGACTGCGAGAACGCCCTTTTTGTGAATTGGCCAGAGCACACTTAGGTACCAATCGTCGGGCATGCTTTCATCCGACCATATTTTGCAAAGAAGCTGGCGCGTGTGTGCCTGATCAGTTCTTCACCACTGTATTTGAATAGCTCGGCTGATAATCCATAGGTCCCTGCCGCTTTGTTGTTTTTCAAACGGACGATTGCTACTCTGACTTCTTCATAGTCGGGTAATGGAACAACTTTTCCATCGTCATCACTTCGAGTTTCGGGCTCACCTTCTCTGGGTGTTTCATTTTCACAGCTATTCAGCAGCCTGAAGAAGTGTTTCCTCCATAAATTCAGTATACCCTTAGCATCAGTCTCTAGATCACCTCTTTGGGTCCTAGAACAGTTTGCTGCGGTCTTGCATCCTTCTTTAAATTATCGTATATTTTTGTAGAACTTTCGAGCATTACCCCTGTAATTTCTCTCCGTGCACGTGTATGGTCGATCGCAAGGTTGGTCGGTAAGTAGCCACGGAAGTGAGGGAGTATTGACTGTGGAATGTGGCTTTGGGTGCTCGACAATACGCTGATGATCAATCATCGATATATGTATGAGATCAATATGACTATCGCGGAGGTGAAAAGAGCTACGAAATATAAAAAATTACAAAGTAGCGGCCAAATGTGGTTCCATAACATACCTTTCCTTGGAAAATATTACTGAGATTTACGGAAGAAAACACTAAAATTTTAAAACAGATGCAAAAACACAAATAAAACTCTTCCTGAAGCTATTGATAAACCAATCAAGACTTATGGAAAAAAACCAATAAAATTACGACATTAGCAAATAAAAAAAGACTGAGCATTATCCACACGAAGAACAAAAAAAAAATGGGGAAAGAGTATAAATCAGCCTTAATATGAATTTCCGTGGACAAAAACGACAAAGGCATTAGTCAAGGAGCAACCCACTGAGCTGACGATGGATGGCACCATTAGTAACTCAATTCGGAATTAGATAAATAAATAGAAAAAACAACAACTCAGGAAACAAAGGAAAATGTAAAAGAAAAAAAAATGGCAGAATCGTTGAAAGCTTGTGCGCCTAAAAGCACAAATGCCAAATTAGAAGCAATAAACACGTGACAATCAATGCCGAGGCTACTGTGGCGTTGCAGGAAGCCGAAGGTAATCGTTTTAAAATTGCAAATGAAAAGCAAGCAAGCGAGCAACCAAAGGCTGTCGGAAATAGCGATAGTTATTAGGGCCGTTCAATATACTACATACGTATGTATGTATGTTATATATTGTATATAGCCCTGCATATGTCTATGTGTTTGTCTGCAATATAATAAAATCAGCGCCCCACTGAGCGAAACAGGATGAGCTTTTCTTTTTTTTTGTTTTTTTTTTTTTGATTTTTTGGGTGCACAATTTTCGGCAAATGTGGGCCTGTTGGCGGTGCCGCTGACAACAGCCAATAAATATAAATAAAATACAATAAATAAAGAATTGAAAACATGAATTCGTTGACATAAAACATGCTCCATTCTAAGCTCCCAGTTGTCGTTGATTGCTTGCTGAGCAATCAGTGTGGTGAAATCCAGCTTTGGGCATAAGACAGGCAATGATTGCTGCAAGATTGATGAACAAATAAAAGGAAGAAAAAAAATTGATAAAATAAAGAAAATGAAAAAAAATATATATATAATTCTTAGTTCAATGGAAATAATGAAATAAAATGTAATTTGTGTTGATTTGCCATAGGAAATTGCAGAACCGAGTGCTCGGCAAACTAATTTATTGCATGACATTTGACGAGTATACCAATTAATTCTAGACAAATTCATTATAAATTGAAAAAAGATATTAAAATAAAGAAAATTGCATTTAAATTATATAAAGCAGGCAAATTTTATATTTTTTTTTTATTTTTTCAATTTTTAATTTGCAAGAATTCAACAAAAATCGAAAGTTTCTCTTATTGCAGAATTCTGTTTATATTTTCTTTAGCAAATTGAGGTTAATGGTTATGTAGCGCTGATTTGTTGTTGTTGTTGTTGTTCTGTCACTACTTACAATACAAGTGGTATCGTTCTGTCAAAGTGAAATTATTTTGATACCAATGGACTGGCATCGGATGTGTTGACGTTATAGTGATTGTAATTGGCCACAAAAGTTGAAATACTATCGATTCATACATAGTGTACATATATACATAGAATATCTTTGATGGCATTTAGGCATATGTGTGTATGTTTAATTTTTATGTAAACAATTAATGGTAAAAGTGTCTGCAAGGAGAAGGGTGTAGTGAAAATATCTTTACAATATACGTGTATTCATTCAGTAGTTTCAAGTGAAATGAGTTTATCTCTCATACTAACGGAGTATCCCAGTGGTGAGTAAAATTAAATTAAGTAATTATTTGAAAATATTTAATTAAAAAAGCTTCAGCTTAAGTCAACGAATGATGCCATCTATCAGGTTATCGAATGGTCCAAGCCAATCAAATATCTGCTCGGTGACCCTTGATCCGCTTCCGAAAATTTTTATATATTAATCCAAACCAGAGAAAGGATTTTTTCTAATAGATCGGTGCTAGGTAAAAAAAGGCTACCTATGTATCAAATTTCTATTTCAAATTTGTCGAATAGATCAGTCCCAGGTCCTCTTCCCGGTTAATCCGTTTCGGAGGAGTATCGTGCTTAACACTGTGACACGAGAATTTTATATATTAGATGTTTATATAAAATTGACGATTTATAACCGCTGAAGCGTTTGCGATGAAGCGACCGTAATTAGAAAAATTTATTATTTTAATTTTTGATTTAAATTAATTTTCTTTAATTTTTGGATACTAGTCGAAGTCGAACCCTGGCCGTCCGAGTGGCAGTACGCAATGCTAACCACTCGGTTTTCGCCAAGTCTACCTAGCAGTTTTGGAGATCACGAAAAACCAACATACAAACAAACATTTTATATTTAATATATAGATTATTTAGTCGTTAAAATTCGTTTGTAAGTTTCTTGAACGAATTTAATTGCCATTTCGTGTTTTTTGCTTTCTATTTATGTAATATGAATTTCATATATATTTATTGTGATTTTCAATTTTTCGATAAAAAATTGCTTAATTTTATTAATTTTATTGTGAAGTTTTCTAATAAATTTGATAAATCTTTGGTGTTTTTTCGATTTCAATTTTTTTTTGTTATAATATTAGATCTTCATTTTGAGCTGTTTAATTTTTTAGATAAAAAAGTGTCGTTAATTTTAAGAAAACATTTTTTTATAAAATTTTAGCGATATTTAATAATTTTTTTTTAGCAAAATTAATAGATATTTTTATAATGAAAATTTTGTGAGCACATTTATAATATATAATATAATATGCTATATGCTGTCCTTATTTTATTTAACCAAAATTAAATATTTTTTATAACATATTTTTATTATTTTTTTCTGGAACCACAATGGTTATAATTTTTATAAAAATAAATTTTATCGATATCATTCGATTATTATTATTTTTCTTAATAATTTGATGGTTTTTTGTTATTGTTATTTTTTCGATAAAGAAGTTACATTTGAATATAATTATTTTCCGATTTTTATATTATATTTTTATGTTTTCGAGCGTAATATTATAATTGTTAAAAAAAAACTTTTCTGCGGTATTTGAAAAGAATGATATCCAGCAATTTTGTAAGAAAAAATTAAATTTACAATGAATGATCATAAAAGAATGATGAAGTATTATTGAATAAATAAAGATTTAGTTAAACGAAAAAATATTTGAGTTTTAGTTTGAAAGAATTTTTCACAATATTTTTATCAGAACAAAATAAAAATAATCATTATATCAAATTTGTTTTCAAATGATCAGAAATCATAGATCACACATTTGGAAGTATATAATTATGATAATTTTTGAAGATTTTTTTTTTACATACATATATACTCATATGTATGTATTTATATTATATCAAACAATACATAGTAAAAATTAATTCTTCTTTATAATATAATATATTTTTTTCCTTTTTTGTAATTGAAGGCATACAAATATTTTTACTCTCATTAAATTTTCTTTCCTTACTTTTCGTTTAACAAATTATATGGTTTTCTTGGTTTAAAACATACATATATTTTCGTTTAAATTTACCTAAAAATATACGCAAATTTCTTTTCCTTAAAAGATGCTGGAAATGGCATTTATGTTGGCTACCCGCGTTTTAAAAGAAAAATCCTTAATATTGTAGTTGCGCCTTGCTTCAGAATTTAGCGGAGATTTGCCTAAATACGCTCAACTAAATACATATTTGTGTTCTAAGAACACTACTCGCGCAAATTAAATATTAGGGTGTAACTTATTTTCGATTACTTTTTTTAATTAAAAAAAAAACGAAAGCTAAAAAACCACTAAAGAAAGACATAAAAACTGTAAAAATCTATAATAAATAAATTAATTTCAAATACAGTTCAAAAAAATCTGATTAACAAAAAAATGTATCAACGTTGAGCATTTTTATTAATCAAAAACATTTTCAGTTCGATGAGTTGAGTGAACGAAAAATGCCATGTCCAGATTAATACTTTATTAACATATAATTAAATTACTAAAAAAAGAATAAATTATATTTTTAATACCAAAATTTACTATAAAAAATCTATAAATTCTCTGGGATTTTTTTTCTCCGAAACTCTGGCAGATTATACTGAAAATGTGTCACTTTGTTTCTATGGTTCCTGGAAAGATTTGAATGAAAAAAATTTTCCGCGATCTGAACCAGTAACCGACCCAATCGAAACAATCGTACTTATGGTTCGATTTACCTGAAATTCGATACGAAAGTGGCTGTTTGCTTAGATTAGCAGGAAGACTACTCCTCTCTCCGGAATCTGGACCGAAGATCGACCATTTCGAAAAAATCAAAATTCGTTTGAAAAAATATTCATATTCATGGCCCGGTTTGGTTAAATTTTTGGATGGCTTACCTAAATGGAGTATTTTTCTTTCCTGGATGTGGACCAGAGATCTAGAATCAAGTTCTATTTGCACGAAATATAAATAGCTTTGAGGCATGCGTATTGACATTTAAAAAGAAAGACTTTGGGCGAGGAATAAGCGGCCCTCTTTTACAAAAAAATAGTTAGCTCAATAATATAATGAAAAACTTATTATTTTGAATTAAATGATGCTTAATTGCGATATTACAATAATTAGAATTAAAAGTCCTCATAATACAGAAAGCCACAACAAGGTGGCCTTGGTGGTGTCTCGATTAATTTTTCCAAATTTTGTGCTTCGATATTTTGTGTGTTCGAGATTTTGTGTGTGTCATGATTTCGTTATACACCCATAATTATGGAGATTTTAGAAAATTTTCTATATAATGCGAGTATATACATAATATTAAGAAAAATCCCCTCTTTTTCCAAAATTTTTAATTTTTTATTTTCTTGAAAACTATGTATGTTAATTTTTACACATCTTCAGCGCGATTTTCATTATTTTATTATTGTAGTTTTCAGTTTTATGTCACTTAATAAAATGTTATTCAGGAAAAATAATATATTTTTTACCCACCCTAATGGTTGTTTTGCCGCTGAAAATGAAATGACTGCAGGCAAATATTTTAAATACAAGCGATAAAATGAAAAATTGCTTTCATGCGATGCGATTTTTGTACAAAATTTATTTTCACAAATTTGTTATTTTCCAAAAGAAAATGCAAAACACAAAATCGCAATTCTTGTAAAAATTGCTGCCAAGCGAGAAATATGCGGTTTATAAATACATACACACATACATATGTACATGTGTATGTATATTACAATAATGTGTAACGAACAACAGGTAATAATTTTGGTCTTGCTTTTGTAGAGAAAATTTAGTGTTTTAACGTATGTACATATACCTATATCAGCCGATGGCCTAAGGCTAGTGCTGTTACATTATATTATTGTGTGTATATTTATATACTTAAAATAAAATAAAATCTGAATGAATGAAGAACGTACTACATTTACATACTTACACAACTTTGTACTTAGAAATATTTGTTTGGGATAAAAAGTTCACAAACTTTTCAAAATTTGCACGCCTTGACCATCAAAACAATTTTTCTTTCAATTATTTTTATTTTTATTTTTATTTTTCTATTTTCTATTAGAATTTCGACATTTGAGGTGGAACATTCGGACGTCTCGGTCGTTCAACGTACGCCGCACGACACCTGTTCGCGTAATTTCAATCTTAATTTTCAAAGTCATAAAATATATTTATTGTATCTATCAAACGAATAGATATGGATGGCGACAGCTGATGCGAAAGATAGATGGTAGTCGTTTTCAATATTTCGCGTGTACTGTTATAATTTAGACAAATGAATACAAATTATGTGTATGTACATATGTAAGCACGGTAGTTATGTAAATTTTGTATTCATTTTTATTTTATATTTAAAATTTCTTATTTTAATGTAAACAAAACAATTAAGCGGGAATCGTGCCGAACATTTAGATATTAAAATGATTAATTCTTTTTAGCTTCTCTGGGCGACGGAATATTTATATCCGCATTTTATGTTTGACAGTGTGACCATTTTGAAAGATTTGTTGTTATTTTAAATTTATCTGTTGCATAAATTTTTAAATAATTTATAATATTTTTTTTTATAATTCTGTCTGATTTTCTTTCCCTTATTTAAATAATTTTTCTTGCTATTTACTCTTGGCAGGCCTAGTCGACGAAATTAAATTTATTTATGTATGTACATTCATCACACTTTTGCGCCCTTAAATTGTTGTAGCATTGACAGCACATAGTCTTTTTTGTCTTCTTTCATTCTCCGCCTCTGGTTTTCTCTTTCAATTTCCCAAGCGTCGCTCTCTGTGCGTTTCTTAATTAATTCATTCACTTTTGTAATATGAAGCTGTCATTGAAACTGACATTGTGTACATACATACATACATACACTTTTGGATTAATTGCTTGCAGAATAATTTCAATGTACTTACATACATAGGTATGTATGTATGCATTCATTTACATTGTATTTTTATATGTATGCAAGAATAAATTTAAATAAAGCGAAGAATTTATAGAAGATTTGAGATTTTAAGACATAAAGTCGTTTTGATTTATTTCTACTGAACATACTCATTTTATGTAACGGTATTTTTTTATATCAGAAAAATCGGTTAAAGGGGCTTTATGATTTAGTCCTCCGGTATGGTGACAATATTTACCTTTATGACGGTGTTTTGACCAAAAATTGTATATCTGAACAAATCGGTTGCATGAGAGCTATATAATAGAGTCCTCAGATTTCGATAAGCTTCAGTGCCAATGTTATTTGTATAAATGAATGTATAAAATTTCATACTATTACACGCTTTTCTGAACGAATATATTGTAGTATGACCGAGAATCTCAAATCTGGTGATCCGATCTGGCCGGTTCCGACAAATGATCGTTAAAATGTACCAGTGCATCAACTGTATACCAAGTTTGGTTAAAATGTCTCACAAACGGACGAATATAAATCAACTCATCTTGCCACTTTTGATCCGATCGGTATAAATTTTGGTGGGTCTATCTCTTCTCTGACATATGCCCTACGGGCCAAAGTTAATATACCATTTCCTGTACTTGAAAGGCATAAAACTGTCTCACGAATCAATGCATACCATATTAAATGAAGGCTCCGTAGGACCTGGATTTTCTTCCAAAACTTACTATCGTAAAGACCGTTGAAGGCCTGCCTGAGCGATTCAATCCCGAAACCATCAACGCGTTGTAATTGATTATGAGCCACATTTGATACGGAAACCAGTCAACAAGCTTCAGAATGGCATCTTCTAACTGAGCCAAACTGAAAAAACTTGTCAAAGTCGATCAAAACTAAAGGTAATAATGACTTTTTTCTATTCTATTAGGTTATGGGGCACACGAAATTCTAGCTAGAGAGTTGGATAGTAACTAAAGCATATTATATGAGCGTTATATGGGGTTTGAGAGAACAAATTCGTGAAGAAAAGGCCATATTTATGGCAAGATATTCATGGATTTTGCACCACGACATTAAACCAACTCACTAGGTTACTATTGTAAACGAATTTCTGGCGAAAAATTCAGGAAAATACCATCGAAAATCCACAAAAAAAAAACTTCATATGACCTCGAAAAAAATTAAAATCACCACTTCGGGGAATAACATCCAAAATATATTTTAAAACATTACAAAATTTTTCAAAAAAAATAAATAAATTAGCAAACGCAAAAAACAATATTATATACATAGGTATATAGAGCAGTGAGCCGTAAGCCCTGGCAGCTAGTGCTTCTTTCTCTGTAAAATGATAATTGTATTATTATTTTTCATTTATAATAAATAAATAAATAAATATATACATATATATAATATGTATATCAAAAATTGAGTCATAATACATGGGCTGAAAAGTGTGTGAAGCTTAGAGAACAAACTCCTCTTTATTTTGCTCAAACTTGGTTCTATTCATCAATGTAATCTGCTTCAAGAGCCGCAGAATTAATCCATCACGCTTCAACATTTCGAAACCACTTTTGTAGAACGATTAGTCTTTTGCTTGAAATATGTTTCAGCTTATTTATTCGAGCGATTTTTCTTTCCGATGAGAAGGCCTGCTAACAGCTGGTAGTAATTAGAAGCCAAATCAGCGAATATGGCAATGGTAAGAGCGTATTTTTTCTTTGTCGAAAGAAATTATCAGGTTCTTCCCACATATAATATTTACTGTTGTTGGTATTTCTCTTCTCAAGATTACAGATGAAATATTGAGGTCATAAACTTTCCAACCAATTGTTGTGCTTTCGGTCAGATGACGATTGTTTTGATTCCAGAGTGAAGCGACGGATCCATGTTTCATCCATTGCCACATACCGACGGAAAAACTCTGGTTTGTTATGTTAAAACATGGTCAAACACCGCTCAGAATAATCAACACATTCTTTTGAAAACTCTTATCTCTTATTATGTCAGCTAATTCACTAAACTTCACTCTTCTATCATTGATAATGATTTCGGAACGTTCACTGCATTTTGCACCATCGGTGTCTCTACCGTCTGATGGATTTTTATGAGGAGCTTTAATTTCATGTCAGAAATATATTAGGAGGACTTGAAATTTTCAGCCAAGGGCTCTTAGCTAAGCTATAGTGTGCTGAAGGTAAATATTCCTTATCGGACATTTGTTTCTTAATACTGATTTTAGATCACGATTTTAATTTAGAACCGATGCTTCATATTTTTCTAGTAGTTTTTAATGGGGAAATACTTTTTGACTGATGTTGTTACTTGACTTATACCCAGTTTGGTTTGCCATTTCATATGTAAATAAATATGCAAATTAATTACCAAAATTAAGGTTCATTTGACATCTTGGAAGAGAATAATTTGCATGTTATTGCTGGCTTACTTTCCCAATTGCTGCCAATTGGGTCTTTCGGCTAAAATTTATTCGAGCCAGCCTCGGCGGACACTTGAGCGAAACCATTTTCAGAAAATACTAGCAAGAACTTTATGATAAAGCTAAAATCTTGGTTATTATTGTACATTAAGTCATATGCGTTAAATTTCTACTTGAAAACCACAAGACTAAAAAACACCCTTTGCAAGTTGTTGAGTATGAGTATCAATAATTTAAAGATAGATCTATGTTCTGACGACATTTATAAGTATGGGTGGTTATGAATACAGGCAGACAGTACTCAATGTGAGTCTCTACTCTATATAGATGTTTAAGTTGCACATTCCAAATGGAATCCTTCCATCTAAATAAAGTTTTTTAAAGAACTTCTGGCAGACGTCACCTTACTTAGCAGCGAAGTTGAACTAAAAAAAAGACTGTAGGCTTATTTTTAGACTTTATTTATAATTTCCGAATATTTCGCTTCGCTTCCAACACAAATTTCCAGCGCCACCCTCCCCCAAAAACACATTTGAATTGATTGCTGCGCTGATTATATGTAAATCCAATTTGCCAATCATCAATTTGTTGTCATGTTTTTGTCAAAAGCTTTTAATACTTAATGGAAAATTTATAACTGGTAAACGCAAAAATTCTATTTATATTCGTAGTACCGTTAGGTTAGTACGTGCTGTCAGCAATTACCAAATAATCCCAAATACACAAAGAAATATTAATTTTGCAAGAAATCAGGCGAAAAAAGCAGCCATCAACGCTCGACATCAATCAATTAACAACGTAAAATGGAAATTAGAATATTTGTATGTATGCATGTATGTAGTATATATATATACCTATTTATGTATTTAGGTAAATGTAGTTGTAGAAAAATATGCGTGCTTTTTCCTTTGCCATAGGCATTTGACGCTGAAATAATTGCTGGAGGAAGCCGCCACTCAAACACTTGCATGCTTTATTCTTCCCTTTTGCACCCTCTTTCTCCTTTTCTATCTCTCCCTCACTTTATCGAAACGTCGCCTGTCTATTCACTGACTGTCTGTCTAAGTTTAGTTTTCGTCAAAAGTAACTGTGCCGTCTACTGCCTGCCGTCAGTCCTTTGCAGTTTACTACTATTGTCTTCCTTGCTCGCCTCCTGCGCCACTTGTTGTTACGTACGCAAAGTTGTTGTCAAGTGAGTTGGTTGACGTGGTTGTTGCTTGCTTCCTTGAGCTCACCGAAAGTCACTTGGTATCCAAGGAACTTAGACTTTTTTCCTTTGCTATTTCAAATATAAATGTACGTGTATGTGTGTACGTGTATACATATGTTGATCGGTATTTTTGATTTTGTTCTTTGTTTTTGTTATTTTTTTTTGTTGGCATTACCGTGGTTTTTATGATTTTTAGTCAGGTTACAAATGCAAACTGCTTGAAGAAATTTGAATGCAAAAATGCATGTTTTTAGATTTTGTTTGTATGTGTGTACTCGTATATGTGTAAGGATATACCATAAATGCCTTGCTGGTATATTAGGCACTTTTTTCTTATGGCATTTGTTTTTGTTGTTGCCACTGTTGTCTGCTATTCTAAACGCAAACTTTTGTTTTGTTTGAGTGTGATGTGCATGTGTGCGTGCAATATTTTTTCGTACATGTTTTTCGGTGGAATTTCGTCAGTCGTTTTTAGTGTTTGTTGAAAAAAAGTTGCTCGCCAAACTAGTTGTTGTGGCGTAAAATTGCGAAAAAGTTACAGGAAAAGTATTGAAAAATTAGCAAAAAGTGCTAAAGTTATGTCATTCGGTTGAAAAATAGGTGGCATACAATATTTGTTTGTATGTGTATGTGTGTGTGTAAAAGTTATTGAAAAGTAATTTTGAATAATTTACGGTAAATTTGACGTAAATAATTTGTGAAAAAGCATCACTGCCTGTGATAAGAAATCGTCAAGAAATCACTCCTAAAATTTTATAAGGAAAATAAATTACTCTCTTGGAAAGAAAAATTGTGAAAAATCTCCAGAAAAGTGAATTAAAATTCAACTTTCATCGTCGCTAACAACTTTTATTTTTAACATGAAATAAAATTCGATTTTTTCTTCACAAGCTCAAACTCTCATCGTCATCATCATCGAACCAACGAGCTGATGGCGCGCACGTACATTTTATATAGGGTTATGCAATTTGCGGTTTCGAAAAAAAAAACGCAAAGAAAATGCATTTAAAATAATTTTTTTCATAAAACTCAAACACTTAATTTTCAGAGGAATCTCAAAATTTTTTTATTCAAAGTATTGACCATTGGTTTCTACACATTTCGCCCATCTTTTAGGCAAATTATGGATACCATTCTTTTTCTCTTTCGAGGCAAACCATTCGACGAGCCATTTTTCGACTTCTTCAAAATTAGCGAAACACTGCTCTGCAAGGGAGTGTCCCATCGATGCGAAAAGGTGATAGTCGGACGGGGCGATGTCTGGAGAGTACGGCGAGTGCGATAATATTTCCCAATTAAGTGTTTTTAATGTGCCTTTCACCAGTTTAGCGGTATGAGACGGCGCGTTGTCATGTTGCAAGATAACTTTGCCATGTCTTCGGGCCCATTCCGACCGTTTTTCGATCAACGCATGATTCATATTGATCATTTGTTGTCGGTAGCCATCCGTGTTCACCGTTTCACCAGGTTTTAACAACTCGTAGCACAACACACCACACTGGTCCCACCAAACACAGAGCATTGTCTTACGGCCAAAGCGATTTGGCCTTGCAGTCGATGGGCCAGCTTCACCAGGGGAAAATCATGATTTTTTTCGCTTCGGGTTTTCAAAATAAATCCATTTTTCGTCCCCCGTGACAATTCGATGCAGAAAAGATTTCCGTTCGAATCGTTGAAGCAACATTTCACAAACGGTTTTTCGATTTTCCATTTGTCTATCATTTAGCTGGTATGGTACCCATTTTCCATACTTCTGGATCTTTCCCATGGCTTTTAAACGTTGGCAAATTGCTCCTCGAGTCACATGTAGTGTTTCTGCCAATTTTTGTTGCGATTGGGTTGGATCAACTTTTTCTGCACCAGGATGTTCATTGTCCGTCAAATCGAAATCTCCACTTTTAAATTGACGAAACCATGTCTCACATGTTCTAATCACTGGAGCATGTTCACCATAAGTTTCTACCAGCAACCGGTGAGCTTTGTCCCTGAAGAAAATGTATGGCGTTTTGACTGGTCAGCTGACTTCAGTCCTAGTGTGAGCAGGACTTCATATTTTGTTTGTCAATTAACTTTGGCAGATGTCAAAATACAACACTGTATTTTCGAAACCACAAAATCGATAACCCTATATGTATAAATGAATGTATAAACACAGTGACTTCTCTAAACAAAATAAAATAAAAAAAAAACAAAATGCAAGAAATCAAACAAATCAAATTTAAAAGTCAATATGGAGTGAAGAACCTTCCTTTTCCGTTGGTGGCAACGGTGGCGGTTTGAGTCTGCCAAAAGTCAGTAACTTTTGACAGACTGCGCTATGGCAATAAAACTGCCAGAAGTAGTTGAAGAATAAGAAGAAGAAGCAGTAAATGAGAGATAACATAAAAAAGTAAATGAAAGCGAATTCTCAATGAGAAGAGAGCGTTCGTTGTAATTTCGAAGAAAATAAATAATGAACGTAAAGTAATGCGCTGTGAAGGAATTCATCAATTTGCAGAAAGCACACTATTTGATGAACGTACAATAAATAAATTTTATTTTTGTAAATAAAAGTGATATAAAAATAACACCAGCAGTTGGTAGTGGCAAGAAAACAAGCTGAAGAGCGCAATTTTAGTAAATAAAATTAAAAAAACAGTAGATTTAAAAGTCAAAAGCATGGCTAGGAAGGAATAACAAATGTGCATGAGGCGACCAAAGCAATGAAAACAATAAAGAAGTACTCTCTGTCTGTCTTTATACCTTTCATGATCATGTTAAATTTATGGGATTTCACTTTAGTTTTAAATATTTCATTTATTAATTTAAGTGTATGGTATAATTTGCTTAATGCTATTATTCAAAGACTAAAAACGAAGAAAATCTAATAATAATGAGAACCTATTTTACAAAGAAAATATATCTTGACTTGATAGGTAATATTCAACTCAGTAAGTGCACGAGGCGATGTTATGTAAACCGATTTAGATGTCTTGACATTGAAACTAAACTAAAATTCTGAGCAATCAATAGTACCGGCTTTAAGGTAAAAAAAAACATTAGAGACTGCGTCTCGTCTACGGCTAAGGAATATCAGTGTTATGAGCCTTCATCGATCACTGTACGGTAGTGTAATGGGTCAGCAAAGTGCAGTGATGGAAGGGTAAAAGGATAAAATTTCTTTATTAGAATGTGTACCCTGGACTAAAATTATAGTAATATTCTTTGAACGCACCTCTAAAACTTTTCTATTATAAGGATCTCAAAATTCCTTAGTATAACACCACAAAAATGCTAAATTTGCATAAGATGTTTTGAAACCATATAACATATGTGTTTGACAAAAGTGGCACCAAATCCCGAAAATTCTTTAAATTTGAGAAGACCCACATAAGAAATATTATATGAGAATGGGAAACAGGATTGAGACTTTCGAAAGAGAGTTTGTTTTCAATGCTCCTAGAATCTAACTAGCCTAGATCTTGTTGCATCAAATTAACATAAGATACATAAGTTATTTTGATAAACAGGTTTAAGTCGTCGGTATAAAGTAAACATTTTATGTGTAGAGAAATATGTGTACAACTTTGCTTCCGCCGTTTTCCGATAGGTGGCTGTACCGGCTGAGGCTGGTTGAAATACATAGATGATAATGCCTTTAAAGTGAGTGTGGACAGTGCCTAACGAATTGTTATCGCCGTTTCAGTGACAGTTGTTTTTGTTTTCGTATTATTCACGCTCGAAAATGTCCGTTTATGTGCCCAATTCTCGCCATTTGCGGGAAGTTTTACTTTTCTGTTACAATTCGAAAAAAAATGCAGCTCTCAGAAACTTACGGTGATGCTGCTCTGAGTGAAAGAACGTGCCGGGAGTGGTTTCAACGTTTTAAAAATGGTGATTTCGATGTCGAAGACAAACATGGTGGTGGAAGAGAAAAAACCTTCAAAGATGAACAACTAGAAGTATTGCTTGATGAAGATTCGTGCCAAACCCAAGAACAGCTTGCCGAATCGTTGGGAGTGAGTCAGCAAGCCATTTCAAAACGTCTCAAGGCCCTGGGCCTTTAATTTTGGAAAAAACGGCGGAAGCAAAGTTGTACACCTAATATAATAGGGAAATAGAATGAAACCAAGAATCCTACTCTGAGCAGCACCAAAGGATGCTGTAAAAGCATAGGGTTTATGCCTTCAATCTTAACAAACGAAATTTCTATTGGATAGATTAGATTTCAACCAGGAAAGAAAATCTATGCATTCGACTTTCCGCTTACTAATCAGACATAAAATCTGAGATGCAATATTGAGAAAACACTTCTAAGTTAGTGACTGTAGAACGGCCATAAATATAGCTATGCTGGCGTGGGTCTAAACTACTGATCTGTAATTCCTTAAATTATTTTTATTGTCTAATTTGAAGACAGGCGAAATGGATACAAGGGAGAGGGAGAGATTGAAAATATCGCTTATAGGCTTACACACGATTTAAAGGCAAAAATGCCATAAATGTTGCATATCTCAGGCACAGATATTGATCCAATATCAAATGAACGAGAGACGAATAAAAAATACAGCATTCGCAACAAAATAGGATTCAAAAAAATCAGCAAATTGAGTTACAGAAACAGATCAACTCTCTCAATAGATATCAGTGAACATCATATATGCTAGGGTATTAGAAATTCCGCGGCCGCGGTAGCCGAGTGGTTAGCGTTGCGTACTGCCATTCGGAAGGCTCGGGTTCATATCCCGGTGCCACCAACATCAAAGAAAAAATGTTATGGAAAATTAATTTAAATAAAAAATTAAGTAAAATTTTCTTCCAGAACCGATTTATACCGATTATAGAAAAATTTGTCAAAAATTTGAAGCTGTGACATAGAATGCATCCATTTTTTAAATTTAAGTCATTTTTTGATTTGTATAAATTAAAGAATTTATTTCTGTGAAATAAAAATATATAAGACTTTTTGTATTCCATGGTAGTTTATGAATACGAGCAGGAAGAGAACTTAAATTTGTATGCAATATTTCGGATAAATTGAAAACAAAAGTTTGAAAACACACAGAAAAATCTTGTTTACTTGTTATAATTAAACTACAACATATTTTCTCAGAGTTTCATTATTTATGAAGTCAAAAGACTTGGGGTTATTATTAGAAAGAGGTGCAAAATCGCAAAATTCAAGAGAAATTGAAAAAGGTACTTGGTGCATATCTGAATGTGATATTGAGAAGTTGCATTGGCTGGTCTGTTAAGTTTGAATCCTCATTAACAAAAATACTATCTATAATTTCGCCAGTCATAATGGAAAAAAGGAATTTAATTTAACTAGTTTAATACTAAAAAAAAACATAACTAAAAATTAGTCTTAGTTGGATTAAGATCACCATTCTTGAGTAAATTTTACGAAATAATTTTACTGAGATTGAAATCCTCTAAAATACTTTAATTACTTCCCCATTAGCGTCAAACAAGCTGTTGACATTATTTATATGCGCATTTACAAAGGAGTCAACACTACCAGTTGGAATATAAGAAACGCATACAAATAATTTTCCAAAGCTTCCGAACAAACAAATACCAAGATAATCGGGTGGGGTGTATGAGCTTGTAAGCTCGACAACTGATGGACGTATACAGTGTGCTTCACAAATATTAAAACACCAACCCCCCTTAAACAACCACTTCAATCAATATCTCTGTAATTACGCCACGCTTGGGATGAAGAACTGAGTATCGAAAAAATGAGTATTATTATTATTATTACCTCGACAGAAGAGGCCTGTAAATGTACCAGTGCATCGCTTACCAAGTTATGTTGAAATATGTCCAAAACTGAGTGACTAGTTTGCGTACAAACAAACGGACTGGACGAGCAGACAGACAGACATGGTTAAATCCACTCAAATAGTTATTATGATCTGATCGGTATAAATTTTGATAGATATCTCTTCACTTTCTGGTACTTATATACTGCGTACCAAAGTTAATATAGCATTTCATGTACATGAAAGGTATAACAACGCCAGCAGCTGATGGTAGCCGAGAGAAAGTGCGCTGAAGAGCGCAAAATTAAGTAAATAAAATTAAAAAACAGTGGTGCTAAAACTGAAATGCATAGTTTCACAGACATAAAAAATGCACACAAGGAGACAAAAATAATGAGAAAAAAAGAATTCAAGCAGCAAAAGAGATTTTGAATTAAATATTTCGAAATAAATTGAATTGTTATTGCTGTTATAAAGCAGTATACACGTATGTAAAAATAAAAATAAATCACATTAAGTGTAGTGGAATGGATTTCTTCTCATCTCCGTGTATAATATTCCTGCTTGACATTGTGCTTGTGTGAAGTGTTTTATAAATGGTTGCCATATATTTACTCCTCAACTTATTGCATTTATTGAGACGACATAATAATGGAGCTCGGTGGTTTGGGCGGTCGTGTGCAGTTTTTACAAGCGCAACTATTTCCCACCTGTGCGCTATCGCCGGTCAATGCTGGAGGTAATGAAAATAAAATCGAATTCTATTTTTTTATTATATTTATTTTATGTGTATGTACGTACTAGATCTAGATATCCGCATTTCGATGATTAACGCTTTTTTATTTACACTTTGCATAAATAAATTTAGAATTATAGTAAATAGTGGTGAAAAAATGGAAACAAATTTGTTCAAAATGGTCAAAAAATTCGAATCGCTCGACCTTTTTTTGATCTATCAATCTTGAAATTTTCCCCCAATGAACGATGAACAAGTCTCCGAGTACGAGTGTATTCGTTGGCCATATACTCGAACCATCGTAGAGGTTTACAACTATGGTAAGCGCCATTACATTGAAAAACAGCCTGATTTCTAAACCATTTTCATTATTTCCTTTTCTTAGACATTTTCGTACGACATTTTCATTTTTGCAAAAATATTCCTCAAAGTAATTTTTGGAGAATGTTGCGGGAGTGACAGTCCTTGGCCGGATAAAAAATCCGGGTCGTTCCGGTATAAAGACTCGACTGTGGCGGGAACTATTGGATTTTAGTCGCGTCTTACGACAGGCATGCCTTACCGCGGGTAAATTCTTGAACCTCTAACCTGCAGCGGGTTATTAATAATTTTTTTGTTAAAACTAGCGGTGTCTATATTAAGATTTTAATATTTGTCGAAAGTCTCTTTTGAAGAATACCAATACATTCACGGAAATCCCCATCAGGAATTCTAGAACGATTTTGTATGCTCCATTGTGTATTAACACCAAGCACTTAGTGTTGTTTTTGAAATTTTTGGGAGACGTATTTTCCACCTGGTCGAATATTAAATTTTTCAAAAACCTGGAAGAATTATTATTATCTGAACAATTTAATTGTACATGAGATTACAAACAAACATTTTTCACTCCAAGTATTCAAAATTCTCTTCAGTTTAATACTTTCAATATTATTCAGTTAACTTACCAGTTTAAATTTATAAAAAAAAAGGTGGCAACTGTCTTAAAAAATTTCTACACTATTGAGAGTTTGAAATTTCTTTATGCCGACACTCATATAGTACTTTAGAATGTAAATTAAGTAAATTAAGTTTTTCAAACAGGTGGCAACGCTCAAAATATTTTTTCACTAAGCTTTCTCTAAACTTTAACACACATATTGAATTTTTTTTTCGCACTTTTTCAAATTTAAATTTCAAAACAGGTGGTGGTTCGGCGAATAAGAGTCGTATTTTGATATTCAAAGAAACTTTTCCTTTAAAAAAAGATCGGTGGTTTCGTTGCATGTGTGGCATGTAGCGCCGTCTTGTTGAAAGTAAACGTTCTCTAGATCAATACCGATAGCGCAATCTATGCATTTTCGAAAGGTCCAATGTCTCCGATTGGATTCAAAAATAAATTTTGGGTTTTCCGAGTTCCAGGTGCAACAGTTATGCTTAATGACGTAGCCATCGTGGTGGAAATGAGCCTCATAAGTCAAGATGATTCTTCGATGAAATTCTGGATCATTTTCATGCATTTCAAGGACCCAATCAGCAAAGACACGACGTTGTTGATGATGGGTCGACTTAAGTGCTTGTGCAAACTGAACTTTATAAGCCTGAAAACCCAAATCTTTATGCAAATTACGGTGTAATGACGTTTGTGTAATGCCCAATTCCAAAGAACGACGAGGAATGAACTGCAACGGCTCTTGATGTAAGCAAAAATTTGAAGGGAGAGTACCCAAACTCTCCAGAGGACATAACTATACTAGTAATGACACCGATGGGAGAGATACATCGTCTAACTTAGAGGTAAATGCCGGTAAGACAGATACAGTACTCTTCATAGTAAGGTACAAGATCTCGGCGTGGAAATCTCCACGGCTCAATGGGGTCGAATTAAGGATCATACCAAGTACCTGGGATTAATTTTGGACAGAAAATTGAGATGGCAACTCATTGTGGAAAAGATGGTGAAAAAGTCCAGTAGCGCCCTCTACGTATGTACTAAGACGTCAGGGTCTACATGGGAACTATCACCTGTCCTACAGTGGTAGTTAACCCAATCATGCTCTACGGTGCTCTGCTGTCATCCAAACTGCCATCGCTGCCATCAAATCACATGCAGGACTACTTCAGCTCGAAATAAACTGAACCTTCATCTGGCATTGCAAAGGACCAGCAAGTTTGCATATGTATGACGTGTCAGCCAGCCAGTCTATCTTAAACTACATATTTAAACCATCCGCTGCACTATACTCTGCTTTGTTTACCAGGAAACCTTACAAACTCTCTCTGTCCCTTCAATTGGCGTTCACAAAAATTTTATAAGCTATCGGATATTCTCTCTTCTCTACGAAAACCATCTCTTTTATGTGAAATTTTTTAGCGAAATTCTTTCCTTAAAAGTTCTACCAAAGAAATTCTTCATCAAAAACACTACATACTCGCTCCTCTGCAGCATGAAATTGAGTGGCAAAATCTTACAAACAAAAAAGTATTTAAAAAAGAAAAACCAAGTAAAAGTATTATGATCTCCAAGCAACAGTTCGCACAGTTTGAACACCAAACAGCACAGCGTAAAGTCAGCGACAACTTGAAAGTTTGCATAAACCGCTGACGGGTATTTGAACTTTGAATAACAGCTCAACTCAATTCATTCGAAGTCAATGAGCGCAGGAAATTATAAATTTTTGTTCGACCATTACTACTTGAAATGATGGTGGATATGCAGTAAAGCGAGTGGAAGGAAGTTGAAAATGAAAACGATAAAATTGAATTTTAAGCAGCGGCGCGACTAAAGAGCATAAAAAGGAATGAAAGGAAACCGGTCAGCGAGAAAGTAAACTTTATGCGCGAAATTTCCATACAGTTTTCAAAGGAAAAGATTAATTTGTGAATGTGTTGTGATATATCTTACAGTTGTTTGTATTGCTTTCGTTGATTTACAGATAAGAAAAGCAATTGAAGCATAGAGACAGGAGTGAACGTAAACATATTCGTACATATGTACATATAATTGGCGTATTGTAACCGCTGAAACGATTTTCGGCCGAGCTCCTCTTCAAGTGTCTTTATATCCTTCAAATGAAAAATTTCGATTTTGAAGATTTCCGATGAAAATGCTTGTTTGTAGACACAAACCTTCTGCTCAAATATAAACGAGACTGCTCAATAAAACAAAAACGGTTATTATTCTTCAATATTTATTTTATCCCCTTCAAAATAGTCACCATTAGAGGCGATACACATATGCCACCTTTTTTCCAATCTTCATAACACTTCTGGTAGGCCGCTTTAGGTATGGCTTTCAGTTCCTTCTTCGAATTCTCTTTTATGACTTCAATCGACTGAAAATGCTTTCCACGAAGCGGCAATTTGAGTTTAGGGAAAAGAAAAAAGTCACACGGTGCCATGTCGGGTGAATACGGTGCTTGCGGAACAATATTTACGTTGAGCAACAAATTTGGAACAAGTCGAGCAGACACACGTCTCATGCCCAAAACATCGTGAATAATGCTATGAGCGGATCCATTTGATATGTTGAGCTCACTAGCTATTGTATCTCTCTTTCAGTCACCCGACGATTTTCCAACACAATTTTCTTTACTTTTTCGACGTTTTTTTCGTTTATTGACGTTGCTGGACGACGATCATGGGCAAGTTCTCCAGCGATGTACGGCCGTCCTTGAACGACTTATACCAATCAAAAATACGTGCACGTGATAGGCAAGACTCCCCATATGCCTTCTGCAACATTTTCATTGCGTCCGTCGCACTTATTCCATTGGAATAACAAAATTTCGAACAAACTCTTTCCATAGTAAAATTCGAAAAACACACTCGAGGTTGACTTGTTTATAGTGCCGTAAAAAAAAAACTATGTGACAGATCGCGCTCAAATTTGACATGTAAACATATAACAGTCCTGCCATCCTAAGCATAAAAAAAGTATGGCCATATGTCTTGTCCTTGTCGAGTTATGCATAAAGTCTCCGTTTATATTTGAGCAGAAGGTATAATACCAAAATTTAATGTTCTTAGAGGTTTTTTTTTCAGATTTTTTACCCAAAATCTCATATGGAAGTTATATGATATAGACATCCGATTTCGATAGTTTTCGGTGACGAAGTTTATTTGTAGATTTGAACGTATTATATAATACGAAATTTCATGCTCCTAGATTCTTTCTTGACGAATTTTTGACCCAAAACCTCATATCTGAACAAAACGGTTGTTTCGATAGTTTTCGGTGACAAAGTTTACTTGTAGATACGAATGTAGAATAAAAAATTGCATGGTTCCAAATGCGTTTTTGACGGACCCCAAATGTCAAATCTAAAAAATCAGTCGTATGCTATGGAGCTCTGATCTGGCCAATTCCGACAAATAGTTGAAATGTGTCAAAAAACTGAGCGACTAGTTTGCATACAAACAGACAGATTGATGGACAGACATGGCTAAGTCAACTCAGCTTGCCATTTTGATCATATCGGTTTAAATTTTGATGGATCTAATATCATCTCCTTCTGGTACTATCATACTTTGGAGCAAAGTTAACATACCATTTCATGTACATATATGAAAGGTATACAGCATAACTTAAATTTTTTATAATTTTGTTTGTTGGTGGGAGTAGGATTCGAATTCTGCCCATCGGCATGGTATTGCAAACAGTTAACCACAGACTATTGCGCCCTTCGCGCATACATACTCGTACATACATACAAATCTCGAGTTGCATTCGTTCTATGCTGTAATCTGATATCCTTTAAGCTCCCTTTCCTCCCCAACCCCCCAATGTAGGTAGCAAAGCTCTCACTTTGTTTGAACCTACTTTTCCTCGCATAACTTTCTAGACGATTTGCCCATGGGAAATCATTATGGCAATTCGTTATGTGTTCAATGTTCGCTTATGAGCTTCAGCCAGTGGTGCTCACTTAAGTGTTGGAGGATTTTGCTTGTGAAAAGCAAAAATTTATCGAAAAATAAACGAGTTGATTTTTATTTTATTTTTCCTAGACTTACCTGCGTTGCTCCTCCTCCTTTTACTTCTTGCAAATTTTCCTTCCTCGCTTTCACTATTAGCTACAACCTATGCCGTTATCCTTTGCTGTTTTCGCTTGCATTCGTATTGTTGTTGTACCTGCTGTTGCTAGTGGATTTGATATATTGTTGTTGTTTTATCAAGTTTAATTTTTTTCTTGTTCTACTGGCTTCTAGGTAGTCGTTGTTGTTGTTGTAGATGTCGTCGTTGTACGATTGTTGCGTTGCTATGTTGTTGTTGTTGTTCGTATTGTTGTACTTTTTCTATATATTTGTTTATTTGTTTTTATTGCAGTTTTCTGTTACACGCTAGTGGGTATTGGAAGGACTGTTGTTTTTAGTTTTGTTTCCTTGATTTTATTCTCCTTTTCTTGTTTCTCTATTAAACTTTATTTTGTTATTGTTTTTGTATTTTGGCTGCTACTGTAGTTATGCCTTCATGTCCTACTTCTTTCCGTTGTTTTTTTATTTTTTGCTTTACTTGTGCTGAAATGGATCAAGAGATTTGATATCGTTAAGGAATTTGTCATTCACAGTGGATTTGTATTGGTGAAAAATAAATAAAAGAGAAAAGAAAATAAAAAGAACTGCTGTACACTGGATTATCACCCAGTTAAAATTGGATTACAGCAGACCAACAAAAAAAAAAAAACACACACACACACAAGAGAATAAATAATAGTTCGAGAACGACTGGAAAAGTATTTTAGGATGGGTTTTAGGCAGCTTTAGGTCGGAGTGGTTCGAGAGCTAAGGTTAGATGATATTGACTGACCCTTTAAGTCCTCTGGTAGGTAGGAGCGATGTAGAATCAACATGACTCTTCCTGCCCCTACCGCATCAAGTTTCGACAGAAATTCCTCTACCACGGAAGAATCGCTATGTTTATTATAGGCTAGCAGATGACCTTTAATAAAGCAATTCACATAAGCAATTCAATTGGAGACTTAATTTTCTCACAGTCTTGGTGAAGATACCTTCTTTGCCTACCCTAGCGTTCATGTTCCCAAGCAAAATTTTACACATAAAAGGCAAAGGACGATGCTACCAAGCGTCCTATACTTCCGTCAGGGCGTGGGCGCGAATTAGCGATAAGTTGAAGGGTTTTGGTTTGATGCGGATTGTGAAGAGACTTTCAACCAACGGGGTGAATGTCAACACTCGGCGAAGAAGTTTCTCTTCCTCAGAGAATCCGAAACCCAAATCGCGCTCCTTTATATTACCACTGTAGTCAACATCACAAAAAAAAACTACTGATATGAGGGCTGCTATATATATTTCTAGCCTAATAATGAAAATACGAATATTTATCAATGAAAATGGCTTTATTGTTTTTCAAAATATTCTCCATCAAGATTTATACACTTTTGCATGCGCTCAAACGAATTTTCGAAGCACTTTTTCCACTCCGATTGAGACACCTCCAAAACATGGTTTTTGAATGCTTCAACAGCATCTTCTGGCGACGAAAATCGTTGACCACGCATTACACATATTTTCTTGATGTGTGGGAATAAAAAGAAGTCATTGGGTGCCAAGTCAAGGCTGTACGGCGGATAACCCATCAATTCGACGTTTTGGCCGGTCAAAAAGGCCCTGGTTTGAGCCGATTGACCGTCCTACGTTGCTCAAGCGGAACAGTCGCCACATGACCAGTTTTGCCGAAGAAACAGGCGACCATTTGCTTGGAAGTGCTTCTTCCACAAACAACTTTCGTTGGATTTGGCTCGTCTTGGAAGACCCACACGGTCGATTGCTGTTTTGTTTCGAGCTCATACGCATAGATCCATGATTCGACACCTGTGACGATCTTATAAACGTCTTTTGAAGCACCGCGATCGTATTTTTTCAGCATTTCTTTACACCAATCCACACGAGCCTTTTTTTAAGCGATTGTCAAATTGTGCGGGATCCAACGAGAACAAACCTTTTTTACGGCCAGTTGTTCATGCAATATCGAATGTATGCTATCTGATATGTTACAACATATCTGAAGGTACGTTACATGACGGTCTTGCATTATCAGTTCACGTACGGCATCGATGTTTTCTGGCACAACAACTGTTTTTGGACGACCTTCACGGAATTCATCTTTGAGCGAGCGTCGGCCACGATTGAATTCGTTGTACCAGTTTTTCACAGTGCTATAGAATGGTGCTTCATAGCCATACAAAGATTTTAGTTCATCGATGCACTCTTGTCGTGATAATCCACGTCGAAAGTTGTGAAAAATTATCGCACGAAAATTTTCACGAGTTAATTCCATTTTTTGGCTGAGATGAATTTTTTAATTCCCTGTAAATAAAACAATTCTCGATTAAATGACAAAACGTTCTGAGTGATGTCATGCTAAAAAATGTCAAATTTTCCAATGGAAATGTCAGATTACACCTGGCAACACTTAGTTTGACCTTTTCTCGTTCCATTTCGGCAAAATTTGTCTGGAAATTCTGCAAGTGACAAGTTTGTCTGCCTTACAATTTCCTTCCATGTTTCTGTGATCAGGAACCCAAATGAGAGATAATTTGTTGTGTTTGACCATATTCTGTAGATAACAGCAAATAACAGTCTAGCACAAAATTTGAAATCTTTGTAAGCATGTTAAGCAACTTAATCGCTGCCTCACTATCGCTGAAAATAGTAAATATATCCTTGTTCGGGAGTTCAATGTAGTATGAAATTTCAGCCTGAAATATGCGGCAATGATCGGAAAGGGAGCTCGAAATATGTCTCTTGAGAAGACACCACCTCCAACTACTTGGTATGAAATTGTATCTTTCTGGGTTTGTTGAGTGTCTTAATCGTTGATTATTACATTGATCTGGCTCACTTAGGCGAAGAAGTCTAATGGTAAAATATCGAGAATTTTTTCATACTTCGGTACGAAGTCTCAAGTCTGTTTCTGAGTTCTTATGTCTTAATAGAATTTACTTTATTACAGTAACAAATATTATTAGTTTTATCGAATTTCTCACAAACATTTGTACATACGTGTATACTCGTATACAATGTATCTACATTTTGTTTGTGAATTTACTACTTATTGTGCACTAATTAGTCCTTTATTGCTTACGTCAACAAACATGTGGAAATCTATCAAGTACCAATTATGGCAGTTCGTTTGAAGTAATCGTGGTAATTAGTAAAATTACATCGAAATGCTCAAGTACAAGTATGTACTGATGGAAGTGTGTTCGCATCTGAAACCATGGTGTCATGGCACAATCGATTTCACAATACTAATTCGGAGAATGAGTGCAATTGAGCTGAGGATTTGTTGATTTCCACTACAATACTATTATTTGATGAGTTGTTTCGAATATAAGTGGTGGCGAGGTAACTTTTGAAACCCAAGATGAGTAGTTATGGATTTTTTTTTATCTTTTTATTAATTGGAAGTACTTTTCAAAATGCGTTTGTAAAATTGTCTTCAAAATTATGACGAAATGTCTAATGGGTCAAGTTGCAAACGTAATAACGACTATGATGCAAGAGCTTTTACCTGGATTGTCCGAACTCTTAGTTAGTAAGGTGTCTCTGCTCAGCTGGTTGATGTCCTTCTCAGACTAAAAGATCATTGCCGCCCAAGGAGTGCTTTCGACGAAAGAAAGTATATCCTTGTGACACTCACTACAGCGGCCATAAGAAGAAGTGCAAATTTGTTTCATCGCCGAGTCCTGACATTCGCTCCGGTGGATGAACGTCTTGCCTCAATCCACATTAATGTGAAGTTTTTCGAAATATATCGCCCCTACGCCCCGATGAAAGAGAAGTATGCCTTTCATGAGAGCATGGGTGTGCTTATGAACGCGGCCCCACGATGTGAAAAGAGAGAAGGTAATTTTGACCTTGCAGTCGGAAAATGTGAAACTGATCGGCTTGTTGTAATCTATAGTACTAGACTCCAGCACAAGAAAATTCTTCAAGTTACTTGGCTGTCTCCGGATCACAACCAGATCGATAATGTTGTGATAGACGGACGACATGCCTTCAGTGTACGTACACTCCGAGGACCCGTAACAACAGACAATAAAACGGTTGTCTACTATGAGAGATGTGATCTGACGATATACCCAAAGTATGCTGAAATTATTCAACACTTCTCCAGTTTGCTCTAAGACAGAGAAAAAAACCCAGAAGATGGGGAACCGAATTCCTCAATCGATGACGACAGAACAGATGTACCGAAAAACAGCAAAGCGGAGGAGGCTGTTGAACGGCTGAGCTATTCAAATACGGGGCGTAGAACTGATATAGCGCATGCATGAGCTTCTTTCCAAAAAAATGGTCGGATGAAAGCAAAACCTGACGATTGGAACCTAAGTATGCTCTGCCTAATCTACACAGTCAGCTCCGTCAGGATCGGAAAGGATCTTTCCGAGCCTTTCGATACCAAAAACGTGTGACTTCTTGAATTTTTTTCTGGAGAACGAGCTGCAGAGCTGAATAGAATAGAAGGTCCAATCTTCTATAAGAGTGTCCAGCTGCTGCATTATTGGCCTCAACAACCGCGCCGTGAGTTCTGCTACCTGCATACTGGATAAGGAAGCGAAGAGTATTGGTCTGATAGTGAACGATTCGCTCGTCATTATTACTGTGCGGTGGAGGTGTGAATACCGCAACCGATAGAACGATGCGCTCGACGCAATATACGGCGTTATTCTGGCATGACTGTAGTTCATAGAAGCAAGAGATTGCGGCTACGTTGGCTTGGTCATGTGGTACAAATGAGAGAGAACACTCCAGTTTTGAAAGTTTTCGATGCAGCACCCGCCGGTGGAAGCACAGGAAGAGGAAGACCACTGATGCGTTAAAACGACCTGAAGGAGAAGGACCTGGCTGGCGCCAAGCAGAGAAGAGAAGGAAGGAAGGAACTGAGGTTTCACTGCCAATGATATTTCCTAAAAGGAGTAAAGATTTCAGTTTGTCATTTCCTTTAGGGTCCTTACATACATACTTTTCATATGTTAAACTACGTGTGACACAGTAATTATTCCACAGAATGCTTAATCCTCTGTTTTACCGCTATTTTCTGATTAAAATGTATACATTTTTTAAACTTTAAACAAATGTTTTTCGTGTGGTGGATAAAATGTGGACAAACACACACACACACACACATATGTATGTTTCGAGCGGAATGTGGCTTATACGAGTATGTATGATGATTATGTATTCGCAAGTATGCCAAAGCACGTTTTTAGTTGTGTGTACTCGTGGTCCGTGCCGATCAGCAGGTGGATAAATAAAACTCAATCGAGCGTATAAATCACTTTCAACAAAAAAAAGCAACAAAAAAAGGTAAAATATTTAATCTGTTTGGGGGTAATTGGTGAAAAATCGTTGTTAAGCTACAGAGCTGTAAGTGAGCATGGCTTTAGGACAACAACAACAACAACAACAACAGCGAATATAAAAGTTGTTAATGTTGAAGAGCTTAATAAAATGAAGTTGTTAATGGCTTTAGTGTGTGGTCATTCTGAAATTCGCTTGTAATTGAGGGGTATTTAAAAAAAATGAAAAAACAAATACAAATTGGAAATCACACGCGATTGAAATAAAGCCCAGGAGCTAAACATTGCAAAAAAAAAAACTGTTTGGAACTACTTGAAAAAGGCTGGATAACGAAAAAAAACCTCACTGACTGAATTTCCAATTGCGAATCGCTGCTGAATTGTAACAAAATCGACCCGATTCTGAAGCGGATGGTGACCGGGTGATGAAAAGTAGATCGTTTACAGCAACGACAAATGGAAACGGTCGTGTTTGAGGAGCAGTGTGCTGGCACAAACGGTCTTCAGACCAAGATTTATTGCCAGGAAGATTTTATTGTGTGTTTGGTGGGATTGACAAGGAATGATCCATGAAGCTCCCCTATGATCAAGCTCTTGAACCTGAACTGTCAGCAATTGGACCGTTTGAAGAAAGTAATCACCCAGAAATGTCCAGTTTTGGCCAACAACAGGGCAATTGTTTTTCATAAGGGCAACGCCATAGCACACGCAATGATAGTGACTCGCCAGAGGTTCCGAGAACTTGGTTTGGAGGTTCTTATGCATCCACCTTATAGTCCGAACCTCGCACCACGTGATTACCGGCTGTTTTTGTATATGGTTGGTCTAGAATTGGCCTCAATAGAAGCCTGTGAAAATCTGATTCTTCCAACGGAGTAAAAATCTTATGCTTTGTCTGTACCGTCGGGTATTGCATCGAAAACTTTCAAAGGTGGAGTATTTTTATCCACTCGGACGACATAATCTAGCCAGCGTAGCCGCTTTCTCTGAATTATGTCGCTATCGACGTATATCTCTCTAATGGCAAGAGATATTTCGTCATGTCCTCGTTCACTACTAGACTCGCAACTAGGCAACTCGCTTCGTTATCTGTAAAAATCAATCATCGCCGTTGTATTTCTGACATTAAATACAAAGCTCCACAAAACAGCAACAGCAGAGATTCGAAGGCAGTTTAGAAAAAATTGTAGGCCCCTCTATTTATTTGGAAATTATCAAGACGCACACGACGAATTCGAGAAGCAGCACAGCTGGGCTGTGCTTTAGTCTTTCATACAATATGTTGGATGGGACTTTATTTGCGATGTTTAGGAGACTAATTATGGTGGGGTCCCCCACAATAAGGTTCCAGTTAGGCATGCTTTCATCCGACATTATTCTGCAAAGAAGCTGATCTGTGTATTTGGTCAGTTTTTCGCAGCCATATCTGAATGACAATGCTTATGATGAGCCATCAACAAGGCCGCCTTGTTTTACTTTAAGGTAGCAATCGTTATTCGAACTTCGTTATAGGCGAGTAATGTAATGTTCATTCCAACGTCATCGATTGAAGATTCAAGCTCGCTATCTACGATTGTTTCCCTATAACTGCCATTCAGGAGGTGGCTCGGCTACCACCTAACCTATTTGGGTTCTCGACGAGTTCGCTCCAGTCATTAAACTTCTGTAAGTTGCCGTCGTTTTCTCGCGCATTACTAAGAGGGGGCTCTACTAATATTATTTCGCGTCGTGTTCATCTGTGGCTATATTCATTTCAAAGGTACTGTCATTGGAGACAATGCTCGACGCAGATGCATGCCAGACGCAAAAAGAACTTTCAAAAGTCTTAAGAGTTGATCAAGACAATTTTTTCACAATAAAGTCTTAATTTTCGAAAAAAAAACCGCACGAATTAATGCATACACCCAATATGAATTGGGTCATATAAAATTTTTAAGAAATTTTTAAAGTTTTTTTTTTTGTAATTTTTCTAATAAACACACATATTTCAAATGAATATCAATTCATTTAAATTTATTATTAATTAAAATGCACTCAAATGTTGGGCGATAAATTATTTTGTCATGAAATTTTGCCAAAAAATCGACGAAACAAATTTAAAATATGTCAAAATTTTATTTACGAGCTACACACTTATGGTACATACATATGTATATATGTACATGATTATATAATAAATGAAAACAAATATTTCACCATGGTAAATAAACCGCAATTACACACATAAATACAAACCAAAAACGCAAAGACAAAATGCCCAAATTCCCAATAAAATGCATATACATCAAAATAAATTTCAAATCGCACTTATCGCCACATTTTCTTCCGCCTGTCGCCAAAAACGAACATGCCACTAATAATAATAATAATAATAATAATAGCGATAGCAACAACAACAAAAAAGAACGGGCATTTAATGTCACATATTTTATTGCATAAATATTACATATATATAAGCTCCTGTTGTTGTTGTTGCTGCTGCTGATGAACATCAAATGTTGCCATTTCTGGTTCGTCGGTCGGTTGGTTGCGGCACATTTATTTGGCAGCTACATTTCATTGCCAACACACAAAAACAAAAGCAAAGCCGAAAAATACTTTCCCATGCAGGCATAAAATTTTAATTAATCGTGCATCGCAAATGCGCAACGAGCAGCGTGCAACACAGCAAAATGGCAATAACGGTACAAATACGATGAGCCGCCAAGCAGCCAGCCGAGCCACTGAGGCCTGAGTTGAGCATGCAACATTTAAGTGCTGGGCAACAGTTGTCGCACGGCGTAGTGATAGAGACCGAAAGCACACGAAGCGCGGCAGGTACTCATTATTATTTAATATTGCCGCGCGGAATGCAGCCAATCTGTTGAAAATATGAACAAGTTTTCATTTTGTTGAATTTTAATGGCTTCTGCTATTTTTGGTTGCTTTTAATTTTTCCTTTCCCGTGTTGTTGTTACTACTCGTATCATTAATGATTTATAGTCACCTCTGTTGGTTGGCGCCATTATTGCAGTTGTCAAAATAATTAAATTTTATTGTGTTAGAAATTGCATTTATGCATATATATGTGTATATACAATAAATCAGAAACAATTTTTTGGATAATAATTAAGAGAAAGTAGTGAATTTTTTATTATCAGCACCTACTGCATCTAAGGCTATGGTTACTGCACTAAAGAGGTAAATTAGTATAGAAAAGTACTAGAATTGAACTGGTATTTAATGTATGTAGGTATACCAGTATGTAATGGGGTGTAGTCAAGCTTCTGGGTATATAACTACATTCATGGGGCTATACTTCACTCAACTCAAACGTGAGTAACCCTTGTGCAGCCTTAAGTCACAACTAAAAGAGAGGATACTTCAATGGAGCCACTTCGATATATTCGGTTTAAGGATTCGCTGAAGTCTAATTGCGGAGGATGGGATCATATGTAAAAGTTCACGCAAGTGAGGAAAGTTTTTAACTGCATTTTACCTGGAAGTCGCCAGAAGCAAATCTTTTGCAAATGGTTCAAGCAGCTCACGGCTTCCGTTTTGGTCCAAATATACTCTGGACAGCCAAGAAATATCCGTTTGGAGCTTAGCTAAGGTGAAAAGGCCGGCGTTGCAATGTAAAAATTGTGCTTGGCGACTCTAACGCCAGGTTGGGCAAAGCAGGTATCTTTGGCACAACTGTCAGAAAATCAGCTTCCACAACGAAACATCCCCAAAGGCGACCAGGCTGCATTCTCAACTCAACTTACATCCATTTTCTCTGAGAGCACTCAAGTGCAACTCGGTAGGATAGATACCAAAAATTGAAAAGGGAAGCAAGATGCAAAAAGATACGGCCACTTTCAGAGCGGAACAAATCCAGAGTGGGGATCTAGCGACTGAATTTACGGAAATAACTCTACACGAGCCTGCTGAATGGCAGTGAGATTTCGAGTTCGATTACCTAACCGATGACGATGGAGCAGATGGTTCCAACCTAAACTTGATATTTGACAAATCGGTTGCATCAGTGATTTTTAATACCGATTTGCAATTCATTATACGAGGTGTGACAATTAAGTAATGAGACAGATTCCATAAAACCGTTTATTTCAAAATTATTCTACAACTCTGCCATGCCCTTCAAAGTAGTCCCTTGGACAGCTTTACAACGATTCCAGCGCGTTTTCCATGCTTCGTAACATTTCTGGAACGCTTTCACTGGGATGCCCGCGAGTACCCTCATCGCAGCTGCCAGTATAGTATATCCTCAATCGACTCAAAATGGGTTCCTTTGACCACCGATTTTGTTCTAGGGAACAAGAAGTCACTGGGTGAAATATTGGGCGAATAAGGTGGTTGTTGCAACACGGCGGTCCCTTTAGAGGCCAAATACTGGGAGCGGTGTGGCATGGCGCGTTGCCATGATGAAGGATCCAGTTACGAGCCATGTCTGTGCGCACCCTGTTGACTCGTTTTCGCAATCTTTCGAGTACTTGATTATAGTAGACTTGATTTACGGTTTGCCCTGGTGGAAGAAATTCTTTGAGGACGATTCCACGGCTATTAAAAAAGGCAATAATCATCGTTTTCACCTTCGGCTTGCTCATGCGAGCTTTACTTAAACTTAAACTCTTTATGCCATCGAAACACCTGGGCACGACTAAGAGCACTATCACCATGCACTTTTACAATTTTAGCGTATGTTTCCGAAGTTGTTTCGCCCAATTTGGCGCAAAATTTTATCGCGACGCGTTGCTCTTGATTTCGTGTTTCCATTTTCGTGCACCACGAACACACGTTTACTCAACACGACACAGCAGGCGAACTAAACAAGCTAGAGCGATGGCAAATATATCAATGGAGAGGAGAAGGATGCCGGGAGAAGGTAAAGGGAGTTTTAAGGTCGCAGGGTTTTCACAAATCGCGGCAATCAGTCTCATTACTTAATTGTCACACCTCGTTTGTGTGCAGAATACTGAATTTCATGTTTTTAGATGCCATTTGACGGATTCGTGACCCAAAACCACTAATCTGAAAGAAAGGCTTTATATTATGTATAGTAGTCCGATCTGGCCGGCTCCGCCAAATGCATCAAAAACTGACGAACTAGTACAAACAGACGGAGGCGTGGCTAAATCAACTCAACTCTGCTCTCTACCCCGATCGGTATAAATTGTGATTTGTCTGTCTCTTCTTCTGATAGCTAAATCTCTAAACTAATGATAAACTCTACAAGCCGCTCATCATTCCGAGTTTTCGAGAGGAAAGTTTTGCGAAAGATTTATGGTTCTCTACATTAGAGCTGATGCGATCACTGACGATAGGTTATACGAGATATACGGCGACCGTGACATATTTCTAAATTATGAGATAGCAACAACCGTGAGCTGGACTGGAATCATATGAAACATTCGACACGCTGAGATACAAGAAGTTTTTATTTATTTTGTTTCTCAGTGGAATAGGTTTCTTTCAAAACGTAAAGCTCTTCTATTTTTGGGTTTATCCGTTAATTCGCGCGGTTTGCCAAGAGATAGTGTAACTTGATTATTATTTCATAGTTTTAAGATTTTGAACACGCCTTATGAATGGAAGCCAACAGAGGCGTTGAAAGAATATTTTTACTATCGGAAATGTTGCTTGAAAAGGAGTTTTGGAGCATTGGATTGTGACTGCTGATGTAAACTAAGTTCGTCACGAAAACCTTAAGCTCAAAACGCCATAAGTGAAGCCTGACCAGCCAGCCATATGCCGAATATCCATGACGACAAGGTAACGCTCTGTATTTAGTGATATTTCGGATTAAAAGGGCGTGCTGTGAGCTTCGAAAAAAGAACGATTTGCCGAAAAAAGGCCGAAAATTGCGGCAATAATTTTCTATTAACAACGCTCGGTCTCTTGTTAAAATAGCGGTAAAACAACATCAGAAGTGGGTATCAAAAATTGGTTTGATTCATTCTTGGTCGCTGAGCCGGCAGGGCTCTTTGGTGTTAAAAATGTTATACGAGGCACATCCAGAAAGAAGTATTGAATTTTTGTAGGTTATAAAAGTTTTTATCTAAGCAAACCAAACATAGTCGCCAGTCTTCTCATGCAGGTGGCGAAGCGGAGTGGTATAAATTTTTTGACGCCTTCCGCAAGTTCTTCGCCAAACTCTTCGTCCATTTCTCTACCACCTTTATCTCTTCGTCGGTTAAAAGTCTTTTTCCATCCCTGTACAGCTTCAGGAAGGCAAAGAGATAGTAATCTGAAGGAGCCAGAAGTCGCGGGATGTTTAGGACATCCCATTTAAACGAAGTGATGAGTTCCGTCGAGGCGTTAGATTGAAGACTGGATTGGCATTGTTCACAAAACGTGTTGTCGCGTCGATAGTTCTTGCCCCAAAGGAGAGAAGTCTCGCTGCATTACCCTGTTGCGAACATGACGCAAACAAAACCCCTCCTGCCGTGAGATCCTCTGTACACTTACTTTCTGGATATGCCTTATAGCTACAGATGGGCAATACTTTGAATAGGTTATACTATTGTATTAGAAATAAAGTTAAAGAGTCAATAGTTGGACTACTCCAGCAGGGCATAGCTTTGGCATTGGGTTTATCTAGACGAGACCAAAATTAGTTGAAAGCTACTTCTGAGGAGATGACACTGCTTCGTGGAACTGACAATATAGCACTCTAACTATATAAACATATTTACATATGTACGTATGTAGGTGTATAGTGCTAGGAATTTTTAATACAAGCAGTTGCAAGAAACACGAAGTGAAGTAAAAACAACTTGTTGAGTAAAGCTCAGTGCAGTGACAAGAAGTTACCGAAGCGAAGGGCAGTTTAAAAGGAAAGAGGTCTTTCTCTGTAAGTACAATACATAAAAAATGCGAGATGGAAAAGAGAATTTGACAATTCAACTACAAATATTTAAATAAATCAGAAATAATATTATTAAAAATGATTAGTAAATTTAAACGAAATTGCATTGGAAAATTATTTTAAGCCGAACAACATCAAATAAGGGTGGGGAAGGATACATTTCAGAGAGTCAGCAAAAGAAAATTTATATGTAATTTGTAATAAAACGCATCGTGTTAAGCGACAAATGAGCGCACTCGACAGTGAGGAGGCGAGTTGGAGAGCCATAGAGAGTGCTGCCGCTGAGAAAGCTTTTGCAAGAATTCATTAAAAGCTGCAAATAATTTCTAAAAGAATTTTTTTCACAATAAACAGAGAAAAACAATAATTTTTTTTTTTTATTAACTTGACCATAAGCAAGGTTTTTTTATTGTTTGCTCTGTTGTGATTTGGCTTTTCGATAGTAATAAAAATTAAAACAAACCAAAAAAAAAGAATAACAATAACAATTGCGGCCGCAACGACACAGAGACTGAACGACTGACCGAAGCGGATTTTGTGCGAATCTACAAGGTCAATGCTGCTGTTGGCGTTTTCCCACGCTCCCACGCGCATATGTACCTATATATATATACACAGACATATGTTATAAATATACTCGTATGCTCGCAGTGTTGGCCGTGCAAGAAGTGTGCATACCACCGCTGGCTACCACAACCCATCCCACCACCAGCCAGCCAGCCAAGTCGGACACCTTCCCAAACCCAATCAACGGACAGCCATTGACGTTCAACACATGCCACCACCTTTTTATTGCGTTTAACAATTTTATTGTTATTTTGGTCGTTGGTCATGTTTTTTCTCACATTGTTTTTGTTTTTGTTTTCTTTTTTTTCTTTCACAATTTGTTTGCTTAAATGTTGTTTTCTTTGCTGTTGCGCTTTATGCTTTGGTTAGCATTTTTTCCGTTTGTTGTTTACATTTTCAATGAATTCACATTCCGAATGTGTATATATATATATATGTGTGTGTGTGTAAAAACATTTAGGCGGACAATTTTGTGTAAATTTTCATTACTTTCGCTAAATGAAAAATATGAACTGCAATTAAGTGAGAATTTATTACCATTTGAGGCTTTGGCAAATGCTTTTCGGTGTGGGTCGTCGCCTTTTAGTTGACTTTAATGGCAATTTATTTGTTTGTCTATAGATTTGTTGTGTGTGTGTGTGTGTTTGTGTGTGTGTGAGTGTATGTAGCTGCGCATTATTGTGGGCGTTGGGTGAGTGCATTAATTTATCATTGAACGTTAAAACGTGAGGGTCTTTTGCCACGCGGACCTCAATGTGATTTATTGGTGAGGAAAATCCAAATAAAGCAACATATTTGGAAAATCTTTGATTGAAAAGAGTATTTTTTTTTAGTCAAAAGTAAGGCTTTTGAATGACATATTTTCAAACAGAGTTGCCATCTAGCGAAAAAAGAAATAAAATTAAGTAAAAAATTTCTCAATACATATATTAAAGAAACAAAGATTTAAAATGCTCTGGGAAAATATTACAGTAACTAGTTTAATTTAGATTTTATAGCATAGAGTTGCTAACTCGCAAAAAATTTAGCTCCACCCAATGTTTGAAAATGTATGCCAAAAGCAAGTTATTTAAGAAAACTTTCTGAAGTGATTTAGAAATTTTTTTATTTAAACATAATTTGCGTTAGAGTTGCCAACTAGCGGGGAAAAAAGAGATAAAACTGAGTAAAAAGATCTCAAATTATATATTGTATTAAAGAAACGAAGATTTAGAATATGCTAGGAAAATATTACAGTAACTAGTTCTATTACATTTTTTCTACAGAGTTGCCAGCCCGCAAAAAATACATGCCAAATGCAAGTCATTTAAAAAGTCATCTAAAAGTGATTTAGATAATTTTTTATTTTAACATATTTTGAAAGAATTGCTATATTTTGGAAAGAAATAAGATTGGAAAAGATTCTAGAAAATATTTAAAACTGATTTACTCAAAAAAAATGCAACGCTGTGAAAATTCGCTTATTTCCAAAATATTCCGAAATTGTTTAGATTAAAAATATATGGAAAATTTTGAGAAAAAATTGTTGAAATAATTAAAATGACCGCCAGAAGTTTTAAGAGAGTAATTTTAGAGTTTTATTATACTTTCCAGGGAATGTCAATCTTTGAAGATGCTGAAGTCTGGATATTTACGAAAGTTGTGCTGCAGCGTTTCGTTCTCTTTTGTAACGCTCCATATTCAGCCGATTTTACTTTATCTACTTTTTGAATATGATATCTCAAGGGTCAAAGTTGACACGTCAATACATCCCCAATTGCACTTAATTAGAAAGTTAGGTTTCTACAGTAGTTTAGTGTAACGTACTTGGTTCTTAAGTGTTCCTGAAGAGGCATTGGGATGTAGCCGTTCCGCTAGCTTATCCGCTTTCTCGTTCTCTTCTACAACCGTGTCATCTGGGCCTGGAATCCAAGTGATGATCACTTTTGAATTCACTGATTTGTGCTTGTTTGTTAGCAAGAAACCTAGAAAATTTTCCTACCAAATCATTTGCCCATTTTGTAATGCTTACAATCTTTATTTGGAAGACAGTGTTATAGTTATTGAGTTTGTAGCTAACTTATTTGTTCAGGAGATCATGGGAGAAACTTTTCAAAAACATATTCACATTAAGCTTTTCTTAAATATCTTCAACTTGATACCAATATTGTATCATTTATTATCTGAACAATTAGATTGTATTTAAAATTATAAAAATATGGCATCCCCAAAAAAGATTTTCAACCGTTATTCTTCAAAATTCTCTTTAAATTAATGATCTCAATATTATTAATTTAACTTACTAGTTTAAATATTTTATAATTTTCAAACAGGTGGCAACTCTCCAAAAAATGTCTCCCTCATTAAGCTTTCGAAATCTCTTTACTAATACAGTAAATGTATAATATATTTTTTCAATTATTTTAAATTAAAATTCTTAAACAGGTGGCAACGTTATTCAGAAAAATATTTTTTTTTTTCATTAAACCTTTCCTTAATTTCTTCAGTATGATGCCCAAATTGTAATGTTCATTTATTTTATCACTTTTTTTCAAATTTAAATTTCAAAACAGGTGGTAGTTCTGCGAGTTTTCAAGCTAAATCATTTCTGAGCACACTTAGATACACATAAGTTTTTTATCAAACTCGATTCAGACATTTAACTTGAGTTCAGTCGTTGACACACTTATGGAAGACTTTATATTGTATATAAACTATTAAAAAACAGGTGGCAACTCTGTTGAAATATTAATTTAATGTTAAAATTTTACAAAATCGTTTGCAAAAAATTTAACCTCAATCGGCTGAGTCGCGGAATTTAGTCACAAACACGCATATAGAGTATTTACATATACATACATGTATGAATATAACAGATGCCACGTCTCTTTTTACAAGCTTGGAATAACGTAAACCATTTACTTAATAAATAGTCCACATATTCTCCATAAATTTTGTTGAAATGTGTCAAGCTATACTTGAGTTATTTATGGTAACAACGAAAGCGTGAACTTATTTTGTATATAAGGAAGTAGAGGTGCCACGCCTCCCTTTCCAAATGACAAACTTCAGACAAACCATCTGCCACAACCCCTTTTCATAAATCGGACAAACTTCTCATAAGCCATCTGCATGATAACTCAAGTGTGTTGTATACAACTGGTTGAATTCGCTGGAGCCGTTCGTAAGTTATGTGGTAACAGACAGATGTAGCCTTGAAACAACGTTTACACGGTTCTATATTCTTTCACGATTTGTTATAATAATTTTTCGATAGATTGCTTCGTAGACTATTTCACTACCTACTGATGACAGCAATATTTGCGAGAACATTCACTCAAAATAATAAAAATAAATACATAAAGCTATCCTTAACCCTCTAGTGGGACAATTTAGATATTCTACGATCTCGCATAGAAACCCCAGTAAAAGCTATACATTCCTACTCGTCTTTGTTTCAAGTTAATGAATTAAGTTAAGAAATCTTAAGATAAACTATTAGGAAAGCTATGTAAACTTCCTCGGCTTTCCGAATATTTAACGAACTTTAAAAAAGTTGTTTAAGTCTTTATGAAAAACACAAGGACAAGTGAAATCTTAGAGTGTTAAAAATTTTACAATTACACTATAACAATTATAAAACGAAAAATAAAAAGAAAAAAAAATAAAAATTTCCCAAAGCGATCAATTTACAAAAGCAGTTAATTAAAAGCGACACATTAACAAGAAAGTGCAACAACAAAAGTCACGACAAAGCAATTAAAAAATGCATACGTAAGCAATGAAGATAAGACAAATGCCAGCATTAAGTAAAGCAGTAAACATGAAAAAATAGTAAAGAGTCCTGTACATACGCAACCAAGACGGTCCAACTTGAGCCACGCAAACGCCCACCAGCGGGATATTAACCAGAAAAGTAGAAAATTCTTGTAAAGTAAATAAATGCCAATGGCAAGCACTTACTTACTCGGTCAGCGATGAATGGAAAAAAATCTTACACTAACGAAAGAAAAATATAATTAATGCGAGAGAGCGGGAGAGAGAGAGAAAAAAAAGTTTTCACGATTTGGGTGAAAGCTCCGTGGGCTCAATGTGTGAGAGATAAAGCGATAGAGAGAGAGAGAGGGAAAGAGAGAGCGCACCTTAAAGAGAGTCAAGCGACAAATAGACACCCACACAAAACTTTGTCGCATAGAAAGCCAACACAGCGCAAGCTCTATGGCGCACGCGACAAAAGCTCACTACGAAGATTAATGTACATACATGTGTAAGTATGTAGGTATGTATGTATGTATTTAGGTATGTATGTATGCATGCATGCTGTTTGCAATGCAAAATCTTTTTCCACTACCTTTACAAGCCGCCGCCGCCACCGTCGCTGTTGTTGCTGCTACTGCTACTGCTGCCTGTGGCGCTGCTTGTCGTCAATGTGGCTGTCGCGTGCATGCAACACAACAACAATAGCAATAATGCAAGAGTTTCGCCAAAAAGCTTGTACACCACCACACACCACCAACAACCATACATTTAGTCATATATATATCTCTGTATGTATGTAATGTGTTGTTTGTTGTTGCTTAATAGCTTAACGGTTTGTGTGGGAAAAGCGCCAAATGAAGAGCAACCGAAGGACGGCAGAAGAAACGAAAAATTTACACACAGCAAGTTGGCAAAAAAATTTTCCCGCTGATTTCAGTTATCAACAAAGCGAGCAACAGTAAGGCAACGAAAGCAACGGGAAGCCGAAAATATATCTAGCGAGCGTACGCAGCAAAACAGTCGGTCTACTTGACGTTGACGTGAAAAGGCGTGAAGAAAAGCGTAAAGAAATTGCACGGTTGGCGTGTGCATTGAACGGCGTACTTGATTGAGCGTCTATTAAAAAGCGGTTGAACGTAATTGATGTGATTTTTTCAATAAGAAATATATATTTAGTGCGGAAAAATTTGAAATCAGTTTTGTGACTTTTTCAATTTGCGTGGCGGGCAAAAATTCATTTGTAGTGTTTTTTTTTATTTAAAAGTGCAAACGTACGAATTTACAAAAAACATTTTAAATTTCGTGCAAAAAATCGGATTAGTGAGTGAAAAAATTATGTAAAATAAAATGGAATTGAGTATACTTCAGAATCTTGATTATAAAAATTGTTTGCGTCCAACGAAAGAAAAATATAAAATAAAATTTATAACACAAAATTATCAAAATATGCTAAACATAAAATTAACTAAAATCAGCAAAAAAAAGATTTAAAAGAAACAAAAAAAAATAAACAAATAAAATCAATCAAAATAAATAAAAAAAGAAAACAAATAAAAAAATTAAAAACAATTTAGTTAAATAAATATAAAATATACAAAAAAATTAAAATAAATTAAGCAAATGAAAAATAAAGCTAAAAAATAACAATCAAATAAAAAAACGTTAAAAATAAATAATTTAAAATAAGACAAAAAAGAACAAAAAAATAATAAACAAGTAAAACGAATCAAAATAAATAAAAAAAGAAAACAAATAAAAAAATTAAAAACAATTTAGTTAAATAAATATAAAATATACAAAAACAAAAAAAATTACAATAAATTAAGAATATGTAAACTAAAGCTACATAAATTAAAATCAAATAAAAAAACTTAAACAAAAAATTTTAAATAAAACAAAGATAAAACAAAACATACAAAAATAAATAAAGCAAAATAAATTGAATTTTATATAAAATAAAGTTAAACAATATAAAAACATATAAAATCAAATAAAATAATATAAAAAATAAGCTTTAAAATAAGTTGTGAATAAAAAAATAAAAATTAGCAAATTTTAATAAACTAACAACGAAACATAATAAAATAAAATAAAACAAAATTATAAAAAAATTAAATAAATAATAAATTATAATGAAAGATAAATCAAAAGGAATAAAGCTAAAAGTGACTAGAGTAAAATCAACTATATTAAATGAAATTATTTTAATCAGAATAAAGGAAAATCAAATAAAATAGAAAAGATTAAAATAAAATAAACAAAATTAAATTAAAAAAGAAATATACTAAAATGGAATAAGGTAAAATAAAGAACCAAAAAGCAACTTAAATGTCAATCAAAATAAATAAAATAAAACAAAATTATTAAAAATAAAATTATATAAAGCCAATTGAAATAAAATATAAAAATTTAAGTAAAATATAATAAATAAAAATAAAATAAAACCAACCTAAATTAAAATAGAAATAAAATTAAAAAAAAATTAATAAAACATAACAAAATATAATAACCTAAAATAAAAGAAAATAAAATGAAATAAAGTGAAAACAAAATAAATAAACAAAATTAAACGAAATAAAATTAAATAAAACAGAATTAGTTAAGAAAAAATAAAATAAATTAATATAAAACAAGTTAAAATAAAATAAGAGGCGATAAAATTAAAATTGAATTAAATGAAAATTAAATTAGAATGTAACAAAATAAAACAAAATAATATTAAATAAATAAAAAATTGAGTTAAAATTGCACAAAATAGACTGAAATCAAATATAATATAACAAAATAAAATAAATAAAATAGTACAAAATAAAATTAAGTTAAATAAAATAAAGCATAATAAAATATATCAAAGTTAAATAAAATAAAATAAAAAAGTGAACTAAAATAAAATTAATTTTAAATTCAATAAAATGAAATAACACTAAAATATAAAAAAATAATAAACTAAAATAAAAAATATGCTTTACAAAGCATAGTAAATTAAAATTAAATAAATATAAAATAAACCAAAATTATTTTTAAATAGAATAACAATTAATTAGTTAAAATACTCAAAGAAAAGTTAGTTATAAAAAATAAATATAAGATAATAAATAAATATAAATAAAAGAAAAATAAAACTAACTTAAATAAAATATCATGAAAAAGAAGAGGAAACAAAATAAAATTTAGTAATAAAAAATAAAATATGAGAAAAAAATTAAGTAATATTAAATAAAATAAATCATGTTAAATCTTAAGTGAAAATAAAATAAAGCAATTGAAAAATAAAACAAGTTGAAATCCAATAAACTTAAATTAAGAAGTGTAATTATAGAAAGTTATAATGAGAAAAAAAAGCAAATTATTAATTACTAATGTCTATTTGACTTTTATTTTTATACTTACTTATTTTTTTTTTCTGAGTCATTGCAAATTTTAAATTTATTTTAATAAAAAATTAGAGTGAAAACTAAAAAAAAAATCTCTTTATATCTTACTGCTAATTGTATACTTCTTATATCAAATATGATTAGTAAATTTTGCAAAATTAAAAAAGGAGCCACAATTTATTTATTTTATTTTTTTTAAGAAAAATATTTTTTTCTTTTGCTAAAAGCAATCAAAAGAAATCCGCATACCAAATTTTATTTATTTCACCAAAGTTAGAAGTAAATAATAAAACTCCGAAGCACGTGTAGCAGAAAAAAGTTTTTAATTAATTAAAAAGCCAATTTAAGTGAAAAAGTTATATTTCAAAAAAAAAAAAACATTAAAAAAATCGAAAGATAAAATAGTGCACAAGAAAAAGTTCAACTGCAACAATAAAAAAAACAAATCTAAAAAGAATCGCACAGCAAAAATATCTGCAGCGTCTAACCATCAGAGCCAGCAGATAAAAACAAAGAGTTGCACGAAATACCAACGCAAAGCGGAATACCAACAACAAATAACTCTGACAACAAAATCAACGCACAACAACGCTTCGTTGTTATTATAATTTAATAAACTTGAGCAACTAAAAATTCGTGAAAATTTCGGGTATGTTGTTGTTGTTGTTTGTTTGCTTTTGAAAACCTTCTTATTTGTACAACTTCGAGTCAATTTTGTTTTTGGTCAAGGAAAATAAATTATTTCAAGCGAACATTTTAAATACTTCCGTTGATGTGGCAGCTGGTGCTTGTAGAGCTTTTGGTGGGAACACACATACAAACACATACAACTACATATGTGCTACTGATAAATTTCCACGCCGACGCTGCCCACAAAGCTATTGAGGGAAAGGAGGAATTAAAACAGAGAAAATTAAGCGTGATTTCGAAATAAGCACCGTTACAATAAGAAATAAGTCAGTTGAATGAAAGGTCGAGATTAGTAAAATTTCGGAAAATATTGTCGGATTTTTTGGAAAAAAAATTATAATTTTAATTTATGAAAATCAAAAATCTCTTTAATGAATCTCGTTAAAAAGCCAGAAAATTCACGAAAAAAATTATTTAAAAAAATTGGAAAACAATTTACTTTATCACAAAGAGATGGATTTAATTACAAAAAATTAAAAAAAAAAATATTTAAAAGATCTAAAGAATATTTTTTTATCAACAGAAAAAAATTAAATAAATTGAATTAAATTCTGTTGCTGCAGAGCACAAAAATAATTTTTGTATATATCCTTTTTGAAATGCCTTTCAAGCGCTTTAAAACAAAGGGTTTTCTAATAAGAAGAATTCTTCTGAATATCCCGCTATTCTGGCCTTTTTGAAGCTTCTTTGGAATTGAGCATTCCACAAACGTCATTACAACGTATTTTGCATAAACATTTGGGTCTTAAGGCTTATAAAGTTCAGTTAACACAAGAACTCAAGCCGGCCGATCATCAACAATGTCGTGTCTTTGCTGATTGGATCCTTGAAATGCATGAAAATGATCCAGAATTTAAACGAAGAATCATCTTGACTGATGAGTCTCATTTCCACCTAGATGGTTACGGCAATGAACAAAACTGTCGCATCTGGGGCTCGGAAAACCCAAGATTTATTGTTGAAAAGCCTCTCAATCCGCAACCTGTAACTCTTTGGTGCGGCTTATTCATAGATTGTGCTATCGAGAGATGATTAAAGTTTTTTAGTGACCGAAATTGGACCATATTGATCTAGACCACGTTTAATTTCAACAAGACGGCGCTACGTTTCACACAAGCAACGAAACCATCGATCTTTTAAGGTAAAAGTGGTCCCACCGTGGACAGAGGAAGAGGTGATCGCAATCGGCAACCGAGATCTTGCGATTTAGCACCTTGGGACTTCTGCAATTGGGACCACGTGAAGGATAAAGTCGATTCAATACCTCAAAGATGGAATTCGTGAAGTTATTGAGAGCATACAGCTGCCACTTTGCGTTGTGGGGGTTGGAAAATTTCCTAAAAAAAGAGACCGTTCTGTAAGGATAGCCGTGGCCACTATTTAGTTGATATTGTTTTCCATTATTAATGGCATATCTTCTTCTTTGCATTGAAATAAACATCTTATTATTTATCCTAAAAAGTGTAATTTTTCTTTGCATATCAAAATAACACCTTTTATTGAGAAACATTGTAACTTCATTTCTTAATGAAATTGAAATAGTTAGTTAGTGCATTTTTACATTTCACTCACACACACACACACAGCTTCTTCTATGTTCCTAAATATATTTATGCGGTAATTTGTTAACGCTGCTCTGTGTTTTTTTTTTTGTTTTGTAGTTGTGAACATTTTTATTATACGTGCTTTGCATAAACAAGAAGAAGATGCAGCAAGTAGCGCAAAGAAATTTCAAATAACTACAAAAAAAAAAACAAAAGTGTGTTCTTCATTGGCACCAGCTGTGACCAAACTCATATGTTTACTTCCACAACTTGCTTGGTCAACTATGGTCAGCGTTGGTGCTATTTGTTAACACTCAGCAGGGGTTGGACAATAAGTTAGGGAGACTCAAAACCATTTAAAAAAATATATATATAATATATATAATAATGATATATAATATATAATATTTTATTTAAATTTTTTTTTTAATTTTAAAGTAGTAAAAAATTTAATGAAATGTAGATTAAATGCCTTCTCACATAAACAAATTTAATCTTAATTTTTTTTTTACAAAAAAAGCTGTTTAAAAAGTTCAATATTCAACCCATAAATCATATTTGGTAGAGATCAAAAAGGCTCAAGTACCTCGTCTGCATATTTCTAGTCAAGGCTGAATATTTAACACAAAATTCTTGGTATGTACATATGTGTATAGTGTACATATATGGTGCTTAAGTACATGCACATACATATACGCATACTTACATAACTACCATACTTTAAAATCACTTTACTGCAAAACTATAACAACACTAATCGCCTGCAACAACGTCATTAGTAAACAATTGCGGCCGCAGCAGCATATAGTAGCTGCAGTGTTGACCACGTTCAAAACCCAAAAAAAGAAAAACAAAAAAAACTATAAAATTAAGCATAAAAAGTTTTCCTGCAACATAGCAAGTACTCTCTGTTGGCTAATAAAATCGTTGTGGTTTCACTGTTTATTAAGTGTTTGTTATAATATCTACAACATACCTTATATACTTGTATACATGCTTGTACATATAAGTCTATATACTCGTACATATCTAAATATGTATGTATGTATGAACTTTAATGTTTGCCTGCCTGCACTTTCTTGGTGCCACATTTTGGTTTGGGATTTTGCCGTCTAATTTTTGGGGTGCCCAGTAAAGTGTTGGTGCGGCAGGACTGGACATGCTTTATTTTTGGTTTTGCTCATATTATATTAATTGTTGGTCAGATGCAACTTAGGGTTAATAGTATCTGCAATGAGGCTCATCAGCATTAATTTTTTTTTCGATATGTATGTAAATACTATCGGATGCTAGAATCACCAGGCTGCTTTTTGGTAAACTTACTCTGGAGCATGCCACATACACTGACCATGAGGGAAGCCGCCTTCTCTCAAGCCTACTCTTGCTACCTTAAGAGTTTCAGCTTTGTTTGTGGTTATTGCGAAACATATTTTGATTGAGTTCTGGAAATAAATATGGTGGATTTACCAGGTGTGTTTGTTGAAGTGTGCCGGTTTTACTAGTAGATGTCGCTAGCAATATGTATAAATTTCTATGATTTGGCATGTATGTAATTTTTTTCTATTGACATTAGCCTACAAAAATACGCAAGTCACATTCCGCCAAAATTATAGCGTCATATTTGTTTACCTCAGTGAATCTGTCGAGTTTCGTTCCAAGTAAAACGCATTTGCGGCATTCGTTGCTTTTCTTATTTCACCAAAAGAAAACAGCAGCTGAAGCTCACCGGTTACTGGTAGAAACTTATGGTGAACATGCTCCAGTGATTAGAACATGTGAGACATGGTTTCGTCAATTTAAAAGTGGAGATTTCGATATGACAGACAATGAACATCCTGGTGCAGCGAAAAAGTTCGAAGACGAGGAATTGCATGTTGATCCAACCCAATCGCAACAAAAATTGGCAGAAACACTACATGTGATTCGAGGAGCAATTTGCCAACGTTTAAAAGCCATGGGAAAGATCCAGAAGTGTGGAAAATGGGTGCCACACCAGCTGAACGATAGATAAATGGAAAATCGAAAACCCGTTTGTGAAATACTGCTTCAAAGATTCAAATGGAAATCTTTTCTGCATCGAATTGTCACGGGGGACGAAAAATGGATTTATTTTGAGAACCCGAAGCGAAAAAAATCATGGCTTTCCCCTGAAAATTAAGTGTTTTCTTTATCGAAAAAACCGGCAAATTTCAACTAACACACCTGGTACAATAGGCATGCCTTATCGTGGGAAAATTCTTGAACCCCTACCACGCAAGTGTTATCAGAGTTTTCTCATTCACTTCGGTGCTCGTGTGCCCTCGTATGCGGTAAATACTATATGAACTTCCCTTTTCTAAGCCGGTATTTTGATCGCTTCTGTCGCTGCGGAATTCGTGTTTTATGAAAATAAGGTCTTAATGGTCGCTTGACTGTCTACATAAATACAAGTGTATTCTACTTCTATAAAGGCCTGCTCCCTGAAGTTCTTCTGTCACCATTTTTGTAGCACATATTTTCAGTTTGGAATATACTGTAATGCTTTCACAGCTTGTAACTTTCGGATCTCTATTTGGACGCAGTAAACTGCAGACTGCATTTCAACTTTCATTTAAGAATCATCTGTAAAAAAAAATGTGCGCAGCTTTATCTGTAAACCTTAAATCTGCACTCCATCCATTGGGTTCTATTGTATTTCTGCCAGCTTCCCAAACGTTAAGCGCAGGACTGCGTGATCCATTCATATATACGTATGTATTTATGGATAACGCTTTACTAATGTGTACGTTCTGATTTTCAACAGATTTGAAGCGTAATGAGTTTACAAAAAAAAAAAAAAAAAAATACATTAAAAAAAAAATTGGAAATCTTTTCAAAAAAATAAATAAAAATAATCGTAACGTCAAAACTCTGCTTTAACCGTACTCGAATCGAAAGTACGAACTCTGTCGCCCCCAACTATGTTACGGTACTTTAAAAGCGTTATCTTCAAAATCGGCAATATTGATTTCTTACAAATAGATTTATATTTTTAGATACATTTCTGAAGTATTGAAGAAAGAATTAAAATTTCAAAGTGTAAACTATTATTTTTTTTAAATAATTTAGAGCGAAAAAAAAATATTATTCCTACCTTCAATAGCTTTATCAATCATGAGTTGAAAAGAAGCAATCATTATTTCCAAACCCACTTAAACAGATTTTGGCATTTCTTGAAGCACTTTTAAGGCATCAATATATAGAATTAAAGACCAGAATTTTTCATCCATGTGTTAATTTTGTATCAACAACTTCTTTTTAAATTGATATTACAATAAAAAAAAGACAAATCCGATATGTGGGCAACGAGTCGAGCTTTATTTAAAATCATTACTTATGATTTATCTTTAAAACTGTTTCAACGACTAAGTTGGAGGCTTCTAGAAAATAAAAAATAAGATTTAATTAAAAAAATAATAATAATGCAATCAAAAATTTTATAATGCGGCGCTGATCTTATATAGTGACAGTTTATATGAAACACAGATATAAATATATACGTGTATAGGTATATTGTTGTCGTAAACTAAAACAATTTCACGCTCTTAATTCCTCTCACATATTATTTAAGGGGTTACATACGTCCAGCAGCACCAAAAATGCGCTAAAACAAAAACTGTTTTCAGAAGGGATAACAATAGAAATAAATACAAAGAAATTTTATACAATGTTTATTGGTACTTAAAGTTTATAAAAAAATGTATTTTAATTTTTCTTTACAAAAATTAGTACATAAAATATCACGTGACCCAAAGTACAATGAAAAAAAAACTTGCTCCACGGTCTGCATCATTTATCCTTGGAATGTTGATGGATCTGTAAAAATAAAAAAAACTCTTGTAAAATGAAGTTATAGTTATAGTCGTCGAGCCGAATTTTTTAATTTCGAAAAATTTTCCAATTTACGGAATTTAGAAAAAAAGTATGCGTTTTACGTCATAAATGTCACACTTTAATTATGTTCATAAAATTTTTTAATAAAAATATCGAAAATACGGCTCGACAGACTATAGAGAAAACATTTTCGAATATTTTAAAAAAAATCGCATCAAAAAATGTTAAAAACTGTATGAGTTATCATGCAGACCGTGCCGGGAAAAGTAGTTTCGAGAAAAACGCGTTTAAACTTTCATGTGCCTCAAACGAAGGACAGTTACCTGTGTGCATTAAACTCTCGTCGGGCGGTCTGATTTTCTACCATAACTTTGTATCTATGGGGAATTTTTACAATCGACTTTCACAGAAATACGCCTAAAACTATAAAGAATAATAACCTATAAAAAAAAAAATCGATTTTTTGAAAATTCTGGACGTATGTAACCCCTTAACAGTTTATTTCAGTTTATTTTTTCTTCTTATTATTTTCGCTGCATTTATTGCACATATTCGTTGCGGCACTTTAAGACAATTCCAAGCACTTGATGCAATTGACTTTCCTTTTTTTGCACTCTTTTGCGTGCAAACTTCCACACATACGAGCATACATATGCATAAAGGAGTGTATTTCAGATTTTTTTCCTGTGTGTGTGTGTGTGTGTGTGTGCGTTAGCTTTGCCAATATGTGTACAGTTATGAACGCTTGAAAGTAATTGTTTGCATTTTCGAGACAACATGCTTGCAAGCACTCTTTTATGTGTGTGTGTGTGTGTGTGTGCATGCGTGTGTGCTGCTCAATGCAGTCACACTTTTGCCACTTCTACTTTACATCTCTTTCACCACTTTGTTTCATCTCGCTCGCTGCATGTTTTTGTCACCATTTGAACCGCAATTACTTTTGCTCCAGTAAATTTTTGAGTGTTTAAAATCCAACGACTTCATTTAACTTCATCATCCTCGGAACCTTGGCACAAACAAATTTTCGTTTCTTTTGATATATTTTTTTTTTTTTAATAAAGTCATTGCTTTGAGCATGAAATGCATACACAGTTGCAGTTATGGGATTTTTTTGCTATCCGCGCTCACCAAGCTGTCATGTTTTGGAGACAGAGCGTTCTTTATGTTTTTTTTTTTAATTTTTTCATTCAATCTTCATTTATTATTACTGTATTTTTTTTTTTTTTTTGTTTATGTGTTTTAGTTGTTTTCAGCTTTAAATTGAGGTTAGGTTGGATTTGTTGCCAATTAGTTTGAAATTTTGTAACTTTTTGCTAAATTTTAGTCTTTCAGGTTTATGGTAAAGGGTTTCAGTGATTTTTTTCTAATGTTTTTTCTTTTTGCATGGAGTTATGTTCGGAGGAATTTTGAGCAAAGTGGCAATTGAAAAAGTGAAAACCAGAATAATAAATAGTATCATAAAATGAAACACAAAAAAATCTCAGAAACCAATTAAAAAAAGTAGGACTAAAATAGAGTAAAATAAAATAAAATATAATGCCAAGGTTCAAACTTTATAATATAAAAAGAATTTCTTGAAAAACAAAATATTTTAAGGGGTTACATACGTCCAGAATTTTCAAAAAATCGATTTTTTTTTATAGGTTATTATTCTTTATAGTTTTAGGCGTATTTCTGTGAAAGTCGATTGTAAAAATTCCCCATAGATACAAAGTTATGGTAAAAATCAGACCGCCCGACTAGAGTTTAATGCACACATGTAGCTGTCCTTCGTTTGAGGCACATGAAAGTTTAAACGCGTTTTTCTCGAAACTACTTTTCCCGGCACGGTCTGCATGATAACTCATACAGTTTTTAACATTTTTTGATGCGATTTTTTTTTAAATATTCGAAAATGTTTTCTCTATAGTCTGTCGAGCCGTATTTTCGATATTTTTATTAAAAAATTTTATGAACATAATTAAAGTGTGACATTTATGACGTAAAACGCATACTTTTTTTCTAAATTCCGTAAATTGGAAAATTTTTCGAAATTAAAAAATTCGGCTCGACAGACTATAACTACAACTTCATTTTACAAGAATTTTTTTTATTTTTACAGATCCATCAACATTCCAAGGATAAATGATGCAGACCGTGGAGCAACTTTTTTTTCATTGTACTTTGGGTCACGTGATATTTTATGTACTAAATTTTGTAAAGAAAAATGAAAATACATTTTTTTATAAACTTTAAGTACCAATAAACATTGTATAAAATTTCTTTATATTTATTTCTATTGTTATCCCTTCTGAAAACAGTTTTTGTTTTAGCGCATTTTTGGTGCGGCTGGACGTATGTAACCCCTTAAACGAATTTTATTTACATTTATTTTCGAAATTGCAAAATGAATAGCCCTGTATTTTTTATACTTTTTATAAATCTTTTTATAATTATAGAATTTTTCTCCCTTTGTAGGTTTTCTAGGCAACTTCCTTTCCAAAGGCCTGAAGACCAATCAATTGGAGGTGAATACCGATGAGAAAACGTTGCGACCCATAGCACGTTTAAAAGAGCCACGTGATCTTTTCGCACTGCCGAAAGACAAGGATCATGATTGCTCACAGCAGGCCCCCAGATGGCCGATTGAGTGTCAGGTGAGTGATTGAGCTAAACTACATATATGTATATACCACAACGATTTAATATTAATAAAAATTTGGACATTTGTACATACATACATATGTAAATATGTATGTCTGCATTCCCAAATGCCTGCGAAGTGTTAAATGATTTTAAAATTTCAATAGAGAAAAATTAATGGCGTGTCACATATTTTCGCCATCAAAGGAAATGAAAGTTACTAAACGGAAAGGTGTTGGCTACATACATACTATGTACATATATCTAAGCTGGCGACATAGTTTTCCAATTTTACTGTCCAACCACAAGCTGCACATACAAGCATATACACACATAAATCTGGCAACAAACGATGGGTGGGTAGTGGGCAAAATTCAATTTATGTCAAAAATCATAGAGAACAAAAATCAATATGCGTAACGCATCTCTACGCTCCTTTGCTGTGAGCAAGCAAAGCAAGGATGGTTGGTGCTAGAGATGAGAAAATGTACGAGAAGGAAGTTGCTTTATATGCTGGGAGAGTGCTATAAATACCCAGCAGGAAAAAACCGAGAAAATGTTAACGTAGAATAAAAATTAGCTAAATTAAAATCAATTAAATAATTTATTTGAAAATAAAGAAAATAAGATGAAAAAATTTTAAAATGAAATACGGTACAATAAAGTGAAGTAAATTAATATAACAAAATAAAACAAAATGAGACGAAATAAAATGAAATAAAATAAATAAAAAAGGCAATATATTAAAATTAAAAATAATAATGATAAATAAATCAAAGTAAAAGAAAATAATACAAATAAAAAAATTAGGATTGAATAGTGTTAAAAGAAGAAGACAAAATAAAATAACGTAAAAGAAAAAATCAAAATAAGATAATCAAAATAATAAAATACAAATAAAAATAAATAAGTGAAAACGAAATAATATAACGTCAAATCCAATAAAATAAAAGTAATAATAAATAAAAAATTTTAAAATAATATTAAAAAATAGTAATATAAAATATAATTCAATAATTAAAGTGAACTAAATTAAAAAGAAAGTAAAAAAATAAATGAAATGTAGTAAAATAGCTTAAAATTTAAATAAAATAAAGTATTAATCAAAATACGTAAAATAAAAAAATTAAAATATGATAAAATTAATAAAATACAAATAATGTAAATATATAAATAAATAAATGAAATTGAAGCAAAAAGTTATTTCTAATAAAAATTATTCTAATAAAATAAAAATTATAATAAGTATAAAATAACAATAAAAAATAATATAAAATACAATCCAGTAAGCGAAGTGAAATAAAGTAAAAAGTAAATAAAATATAAAGTTAAAATAATACAAAATAACTTAAAATAAAATGAAATAAAAATAATAAAGAAATAAAAAAGATTAAATAGCTTATAAAATCAAATACAACACAATGCTGTAAAGAAAAAATAAAATAAAATGAATGTGAAAGAAAAGAAAATAAGGTCAAATGAATGAAAATAACATAAAATTGAATCAATAAATTATCTTCTGCTCAAATATAAACGAGACTGTTCAATAAAACAAAAACGGTTAATTATTCTTCAATATTTATTTTATCCCCTTCAAAATAGTCACCATAAGAGGCGATACACATATGCCACCTTTTTTTCCAATCTTCATAACAATTCTGGTAGGCCGCTTTAGGTATGGCTTTCAGTTTTTTCTTCGAATTCTCTTTTATGACTTTAATCCACTGAAAATGCTTTCCACGAAGTGGCAATTTGAGTTTAGGGAAAAGAAAAAAGTCACACGGTGCCATGTCATGTCGGGTGAATACGGTGCTTGCGGAACAATATTTACGTTGTTTTTGGTCAAATAATCGCGTACAAGACGAGGCGTATGAGCAACAATTTTGGAACAAGTCGAGCAGACACACGTCTCATGCCCAAAACATCGTGAATAATGCTATGAGCGGATCCATTTGATATGCTGAGCTCACTAGCTACCTCCCTTTCAGTCACACGACGATTTTCCAACACAATTTTCTTTACTTTTTCGACGTTTTCTTCGTTTATTGACGTTGCTGGACGACGATCATGGGGCAAGTTCTCCAGCGATGTACGGCCGTCCTTGAACGACTTATACCAATCAAAAATACGTGCACGTGATAGGCAAGACTCCCCATATGCCTTCTGCAACATTTTCATTGCGTCCGTCGCACTTATTCCATTGGAATAACAAAATTTCAAACAAACATCTTTGCTCAACGTTAATTTCCATAGTAAAATTCGAAAATCACACTCGAGGTTGACTTGTTTATAGTGCCGTGAAAAAAAAACTATGTGACAGATCGCATAGATAGATAGACATTAAAAAAGTAAAGGAAAAACAAAATTAAGTAAAGTAAAGTACAATAGTATAACATAAAATAAAAAAACAAGAAAGGAAAATAAAAAGCTTAAAAAATTAAAATAAATAAAAATCAAATAAATTTATTGAAATAAAATAAATTAAAGTGAAAGCAAAATAAAATAAAATAGAATTATATAAAATTAAATTAAATATGTATAATAAAATAAAATGAAAAAAATATAAAATTATTAGCAAAATAAAAAAAATAAATTTGAATTCGCTAAATGAAATAGATTTGACTTAACTTTGCGGTTCCCAACCTGACCACATTGGCTCTCTCAGAACTGAGTAGTGTTCATATTTTGCCTACTGGGTCATCTACTACTTTTACTTACGTATGTAACTGTATATGTGCGTAAGGATTCTTGTAGAACGACAAACTCATAAATTTCAATCTGACGCATGTACAAGTGTATGTGTGTGTGTCCAACTGTTCCACATATACTCCCCAACTTTAACAGTGGTTCTGGCTCTACACGCGAAGTTGTATTTGCCTTTAACATAAGTGTGGTTTTCATTCTTTTTCTCATAACAAAGTGGGTGGGTGAGGGTTGTGGATCTAAAAATTGAATTACTTTTCAGCTGTTTACGCTGTTGAGCTCCCACTCGCTCGACGGTGGATGGTTTCGTTTTAATGTAGCCCGCATAAATTGGAGCATACGGAGGCTGTCGTTCATCCAAGAATCTTATACATATGTATAATTGTATATAGGTACATACACATTCAAAAGAAGGTTGCGAAGGCGGTGTGAGACAAACGCAACAGTACCGTCCGCTAAGCCACCAAAGCAACACTTGAAGAAATCCCACGTTGGGCGCTTTCGCTGTTTTGATTCTCTTGCGTTCGCATAATGATTGATGATCTCTATAACATTCAATGTGCTTTGATGGTGATTTTTATTTGTTTAACTTCAAAAGCAGATCAACTGTTTTCTGCTGCAACACATTCAAGGATTTTTATAATATTTACAAGCACATACATGTAGCTTGGAGTAGACGTGTTAACTAGGTCACTGTTGGTACTTTAATTTTCACTCGGCGGTTTAGAGGAGGTTAAGAGGAGTTGTCCTCAATAAATTTATTTACATTGTGTGGAGACTTTAAGGCACTATGGAGTGAAAATATATACATTTGTGGATATTTCTTGGTATTTTCAATTCAATTTATGCTGATGCCAGAGAAATTTTAAGTATGAAATCAATATGACTGATGTGTGGTTGTCGATGTTTTATGACTTATGACAAGGATAATGGTGTCGAATTTGTTGTTTAGTCCTGCACACACATATTTGTATTCCAACCACTTGAGTTATTACTTTTATTTGCATATTGAAAAGAGTGACAGCTCAGCGGAAAGAGCAAAAAAAAAATCATTTGTCTCAAAAAAAAAAAAAGGTTCTCAGAAAAACTTTATTGGTGTGTGCTGCTGCTGTTTATGTCCTGCCATAAATTTAAGTTTCCACTTAGAAGTTCTTACCCATATTTTTATAAATGAAATTAATGGGATAAAAGGGGTGAAGGATAACCATATAAATGTGAATAAGAATAATAAAAATTATTAAAAAAAAAACAAATTTAAATCACAAGGACAGGGTTAAGAATAAGAAAATAACAGAGTACAAGGACATTAACTCAATGCCAAAGAAAAGGTCGGAATGAAGGATAAAAATATGTAGGAATATTTTAAATTCTTTTTACAAAGTAAAGAGATAAATACAGAAAAATAGTTAGGAAAATATTTATATATCTAAGGATAACGAAAATATTAAAGAGAAGAACATAAAATAGAGCAAGTATAAGGATATAAGTTGGAAAAATATATAAGTATAAGGTACACAAAATCGATAAAAACATAATTTAAGATCATTTGAGTAAAATTAAGTAGATTGAGACCAAGCATAAGTCAAAGGCCTAGGATAAAGAAAAGAATGACAGTACGACTGAAAATCAAATTAACATCGAGAGGAATCTCAAAATTTTTTTTATTCAAAATGTTGACCATTTCTACACATTTCGCCCATCTCTCAGGAAAATTATGGATACCATTCCAAAAAAAACTTTTTCTCTTTCGAAGGAAACCATTCGACGAGCCATTTTTCGACTTCTTCAAAATTAGCGAAGCACTGCTCTGCAAGGGAGTGTCCCATCGATGCGAAAAAGTGATAGTCGGACGGGGCGAGGTCTGGAGAGTACGGCGGGTGCGATAATATTTCCCAATTAAGTGTTTTTAATGTGTCTTTCACCAGTTTAGCGGTATGAGACGACGCGTTGTCATGTTGCAAGATAACTTTGCCATGTCTTCGGGCCCATTCCGACCGTTTTTCGATCAACGCATGATTCAAATTGATCATTTGTTGTCGGTAGCGCTCCGTGTTCACCGTTTCACCAGGTTTTAACAACTCGTAGTACCCCACACCACACTGGTCCCACCAAACACAGAGCATTGTCTTACGGCCAAAGCGATTTGGCCTTGCAGTCGATGGGCCAGCTTCACCAGGGGAAAGCCATGATTTTTTTCGCTTCGGGTTCTCAAAATAAATCCATTTTTCGTCCCCCGTGACAATTCGATGCAGAAAAGATTTCCTTTCGAATCGGTGAAGCAGCATTTCACAAACGGTTTTTCGATTTTCCATTTGTCTATCGTTCAGCTGGTTCAGCTGGTGTGGCACCCATTTTCCATGCTTCTGGATCTTTCCCATGGCTTTTAAACGTTGGCAAATTGCTCTTCGAGTCTTATGTAGTGTTTCTGCCAATTTTCGTTGCGATTGGGTTGGATCAACATCCAATAACGCCTGCAATTCCTCGTCTTCCAACTTTTTCGCTGCACCAGGATGTTCATTGTCTGTCAAATCGAAATCTCCACTTTCAAATTGACGAAACCATGTCTCACATGTTCTAATCACTGGAGCATGTTCACCATAAGTTTCTACCAGCAACCGGTGAGCTTCAGCTGCTTTTTTCTTTTGATGAAATAAGAAAAGCAACGAATGCCGCAAATGCGATTTACTTGGAACGAAACTCGACATATTCACTGAGGCAAACAAATATGACGCTATTATTTCGGCGGAATGTGACTTGCGTATTTTTGTAGGTTAATGTCAATAGAAAAAAATTACATACATGCCAAATCATAGAAATTTATACATATTGCTAGCGACATCTACTAATAAAACCGGCAAACTTCAACAAACACACCTGGTACATACATACAAGGTATAAAATAATCCGAAATAATTAAAAAAAAATTTTTGTTGTTTTAAAGCCCTTTCCAGCAAAGAGAATATTTTAGCTTTTAAAGGTTGAAAAAAATGCCACGGCTTAAAATTATATATTTGTTCCGGCACTACGTTTGCAGTTAACTTACTGCCTGCATATACATAAATATGTTGTTGCCAAAAAAAAACTTTATGTGTGTGTGTGCGGATTGTGCAAATGTTGCAAAATCTGAATATCACAACTTTTATGCTCATACCTAGATAAACACATAAATACATACTCATACATACGTATATTGTGCATAAATGAAACAGGAAGCTGTAAAAGAGTACAGGAATATGAGAATATCATACTTGTTTACATACTTGTATATTAGACATGTGTGCTACACAAACAGAGACTTATACATACAGACACATACACACACACACACACACACAAAATAACTGTTGTTTTTAGAGTTTCCTGTTCCCTAAGCGAAAGTGTAAATAATGCACATATACTCGTGCATACATACATGCACATATGTGTATATTTATTTTTTAGATGAAATGTAGATATTTTTATGTCAGCTTATATGTTGTTGTTCTGCACCAAATGTGTTGGCTAAATGTTATAATGCAAATTTTTCCAAGCTTTACACATGTAAAGTAATTAGAAAGAATTAGTAAGTTGTTGCTAAAGTTACGCTTGTAGTTTACAACTTACACACACATATATATGTATGTACGTACGGTATATGCAAGCGTGAAAATGTTTACATAAGCCGCTTTAACATGTATGTAGTAATGTAATACATAACTCTAAAATTTTTTTAATATATTTTAATTGCCGAAAATTTCATTTTTGGAGGGAAAAAATTTATGATGATGATGAAAATTTATGAAAAAATCACTATTTTTACATAAATATTCAAATTTTTTTAATATTTTTCTATTTTTTATGTAAATTACCGGTATTTTTATATGCTTAAATCCCTCAGAAATTATTTGTTTCACATTTTTTTAGGTTAGGTTACATTGTTCGACTGCTCTCTCTCTCTCTGACTCTTTGCGGCGCCAGATGGAGTTTCGTTTTAATTTAATTTGTGGTAGAGTAGTCATCGCGTAGGAGATCAACACTTTTGTAATTCTTCCGAGTGCCTTGAAACATTCTCTGATCCTTTAAATTACGAAACAGTACGATTTCTAAAGAATTTTAGACAAGACAGGATGGAAACAATGTCTCTCTCATCAATAGCCTAGCAGCCTAGAGTCCAATACATAAGCTGCTGCTTACCTGCAACCACCTTATCCAGTGTCTCCCAATTTCTGAGTTCATTTTCTGTGAGATTTTTACCTTAGTTTGTGTTATACGTTTTATGCTTTTCGTGTGGTTTTTACGGGTGTTGTCACTGCGAAGACCTCATTCTGGAAAAAACAGCCAGATTACTGAGAACTAGCTCATCGCAGTAGATACTGGCTCCAACAGTCATTTTTGATCCGATAGTGTAGTTGTATTAAGTGTCGCTGACGAGTTGTATATTTTTGCGTCATCTACTCTCTTTTAAGGTGGCTTAAAACATCAGTTCCCAGACAAATAAATATTTAAATAAAACGAATAAAAAGGGCGATGGTATTTGGTATATTGTGTTCGGCAAATCACATGCTTGTTGAGCTATACTCAAAGGTTTTAGCTGAAAAATCTACTAAAGTCAACAATAACACAGCAGATGTCGCTGCAATGCTCTCCACGGCAATGTCGATTGATGCTGGTGGAACGAGTAATCTTTCAAATGCAGCTGTTGGAGTAGTCGACATCAAAGCATAGAGTAAGATTGACTTGCCTATTGCAGCGTAACACCAATGCAAGGAGACATGTTGCAGGTCCCCAGGAACACTTAGGCATCTTCCGTCCTAAATTATTCCTTGATTGTTAGCTCCCCGCCTCTAGAGGCTCCGAGATTTACACGCTCAAGGATCAAGGATTCATTTTATTTATTCGATAAATAAAAAGAGGTTTTGATAAATTTATAATTTCTATCAAAAATAAACGCAATTTTGAAAATTATTTTATTAAAATATAAAAAAAATATTTTTCATTTAACTATAAAATGATTTTCGTTTTAATGATTTTATATTTCCAATGAATATTGAAGATTAATTTAAAAGTAGCAATTTTTAACATTTTTTTTTAAATAAAAACTTTGTGAGCACTGAAACGACCGCAATTAGAAAAATTAATTTTGAATGTTGGTCGAACCAGGACTCGAAGCCTTCAGAACTGCAGTAGGCAATGCTAACTACTCGACTATTACAGCCACCAGAGCTATAAGAAATAAAAAAGCGTATTCTCACGATTCCACCATTCACAATTATACGGTTTATGGTGTCTTGTCGACAACATGTATTATAGAAGGACTTAGGCCTCCATGGTGGTCCTCTGAATTAAAAAAAAGGTTGCAGGAAAGAATTTAACGTAACAAGATTAACCCAAGTAGAAGAAGACTGGAACAGATTGAAACTTTCTAAAATCGTATTAGAAAAATAGAAATAGCACTATTCTCCAAGCATTTTTGTAACGACATTGAGACAGCAAAGACTTTGCATATCAATGGGTAACCTCAGAAACGAGATTAGAGTTGAACAGTATCTGGCGAACAGTTCTTCAAGCTTTATGGATATTCATTTCTTGGTAATGTCAGAGCACTGTACTGCTCAATTTGCGCTGAGTACAGCAGTTAAGGTAGATCCCACTCTTGTAGATCTGATATCAGAAATTGTTCCAAGTAAGAATTGTTTCAAGTCCTTCAAATTGCCAAGATCTGGCGGAATATTCCTAAACTACAGTTATTATTGGGGCAGATAAAAAGTTTGCTAAGTAATCTTTTTTAAAAACATACTGAAATTCAACTATATATATATTTTTTTTTTTTCAAATAATAAAAGCTACAATAGTAAGAAAGCTCTCAAGCTAGTCAAGAAACTTTGGACCGACAAATGTTAACTTAAAAATGTTAGAATGCTCAATTGAAATTCACATAATTTAACCTCAGATCAGACTGGTGGTTATCGCAATATGTTTACTCTAAGGGAAAAGCGTTATACTCCGTGGTCGTGGGGATTGAAAAATCTCTATAGGTAAAAGAATAAAACACGAAAGCCTTTCTTCACATATAATGTTCTTTAAAAACATTCAGCAAAGGGTAATCATGAACGGACTTATAGAGCGAAGCATTTCAGAAACTCTTCTAAAATTACTTGAACAGATGCTACTGGAAGAAGAAGAAGGAGAAGAATTTAACGATGTGCAGTTCTATACTTATTTTTCTTTATCTTAGATTAATGAATGCAATGGTGTTGGAACTTCAAAGGAAGGGAGTGCATCTTGCTGCGATATGGCTGCTTCGTTGAGGGAGGAAATTCCAGACACCTCCTTCGATCTTATGCATGCAATCCTTAGTGAAAAAATCCCCGGGTCGAAACATGACGCTTAAAGTTAAAATGCCAGTAAAGTTCATTTGGAAACACCGAATAGCAGATTTCACCAAATCAAAAGTGACTGGTGCCATATTATCAGTGGGAGAAAAACTAGCGCTCATTGGTTGTAAGGTCAATTATGACATAAGGTAACATTGACTAACAAATGTGTCAGTGAAGCTCTTAGAACAACGCCAAGTCTGATATATAGACGGTATACTACATTTACTAGCCATATAAAGCAAAATCGGCACTCAGACTAAGGGAATCTTATACATACATATATAGAAATTCCTGTTTCTTTCCAAAATTACGGATGTTCGAGAATCTTTTGGAGATGAATTTAAATTTGTGCCTTAATAATACATTTACTTCTTAGATTAGTGAGATAGTGGTGCGTTGTAGAGATTAGTATCTACACAGACGCATTCAAACTAGTTAAGCGAGTGGTAGGTGGTATCTTTTCGGCAAGATTAGTTACCAGAATCACGTTCCGTCTACCAGATTAATGCGGTGTTTTTCAAACGTGAAACAGCCTTAAAATCATTAAAATCTTTTGTGATATCATCAAATATAGCGATTGAATGTTGTGATTTGTTATTAGAACTAATGTCATAATTCAAAATAAATCTGCAATGGGTTACAGAACACAAAGATATCCTAGGTAACTGTGAAGAGTATTAATAAGCTAGATTAGGCACCATCTGAAAATGAGATCCAGATTAAGAGCGAGCGCCTTTGCCACTGGCTATTTGTAAATATTTGATTGAAAAACATATTAAAGATATAGCTTAGTCTTGCTGGCAGCAATTCTTGACTAGCTCAGTGGGCAGTAAACTATGAATGCGAGACAATCAATGTGGTAAACGCTGCCAGCAAGTAGAAGAAGAAACTCTCTTCATTTTTCTTACCTTCTTTCTTATATAGAAAAAGGTTCGAAACTTTTGGTCACGGTTTCCTTGATAATATCTCAGAAGTTGAAGAATTGGTTGAAGTAGTTAACTTTATCAAGATAATAGGAAGGTTCAGAGAGGGCATGGTAGTTTGAAGTATATTTTAGTGCCGGTAGGGCTCTAAAAGGTTCAGGCCCCGTCCTCAGTTAACCATTTCGACTACTCACGCTTTTTCAAAGAAAAACAAATGGTATTTTCACATTTTTTAGAATAAAATATAGACTTCGGTTTATAGTTTGATAACAAATAATATTTATTTTAAAAGTAGATGAAAAATATTTCTTACTTTCATACACAATATTTACAAATTTTCCGCTTCTTAAGCATTTTCTTATAAAAATAATTGTAATTTGCAGTGATTTTCAACACTGAGCTCTGAATGTGATTAGAAAGCTTTAAAGCCAGCAAAAATTAACATAAAAATATCAAATTGATTAAGACGAATACTGTAAAAAAAACACCTACATACATACAAATTCAAATACCTCAAGCAGCATGCCGTAATTTCCACAATTGACGCGCATCATCAGAACGGTTAACGCCTTCGCACGGCTTTGTATTATTAACTTCAGCATTAAACAAATAAAAAAATAAAAAGATAAAAAAAAATAAAATTAAATTAAAGCAATAATATAATCAAGCGCGTTAACTCCCAGGAGACTGATAACAGCGAAAGAAGGAAATTGCATAGTGCGGTTAAAGAGGCGGCGAAGATTTCGTGATTATGCTATGAACGTTTAACTCACAAGCAAGCAAAGTATGTAGTGTGAATCCTTGTAAAGCAAGAAGTAAGGATGGCCAACAAATTTTCTAAACAAAAGCAGTGAGGCGTTATGGCAATAGTTAGCCGGTTATATGTAGGTTATAAGTTAGGTAAATATTCGTAATGAAAGGATGTTGCGGTTGCACATGTACATATATACATATGTACGTACATACTATACGACTTGACGTGGCGTGAAAATTATATTGTGTTTTATTTGACGTGTTCTTTTATGTCTTCGAAACGTGGGTTGGCTTTGTGTTTGCATTAAGGTGTATGTTAGATACTAGAGAAATCTGTTAAAAGTAAAAGAAAAAATTATTCACATTTTTCATACAAAATTTTAGTAGTATAAGTAGAAAAATCGATATATTGTAGAAACAACAAATTTTCTTAGCAAAATTAGTTTTTACAATTTATTTGGTATTTCTTTCAGAATTTGGTTACGTATACGCACTGTCGAACTAGCTTTCTCTAAAACGGCTGAACTGATCGGCTTAAAATTTTCACACGACCTACTAAGATATATTTGTTAGGTAATGATTCCAAGAAATATAATTTTTGACAATAATTTCGTTTTTTTAAGTCACTTTGAAGTGTAGAATTTCTCACAAAAAAATATCTTCCTCACCGCCAAACACCTTTTTTGAAGACCCTTCTGAAGATCGGCTGCAGGAATAAGAGAATCCAATATATTTTAAAATGAATCATTTATTGATTCTGTCTCTTAACACTTTTTTTTATTAATTTATAGAATCAAATGCCTCTAAAAAAAAAATAGGAAAGAAAAGTATTGATTTTGCTTTGCAAATGGATATATCCCCTTAAGCTTTGCTATCCATCCGTTTCGATTCCTTTATAAATTTTATTAGACAATTCATTTTAATTTCTGGTATCTTTTAGAAATCATCTAAGGTAGCAGTGCCTAGATATCGGCCTCACAATTTTCCTCTATGTCCCTGTGACTGGGAACCCAAATGAGAGATAATCTGTTCTGTTGAGCAGCTGCAGTCTCTGCTACTTGGTGTGAAATTGTACCTTTCTAGAATTGTAGAGTGTCTAAAGCGTTGACTATTCCACTGATCTAGCTCTTTTCGGCGAAGCGCCTCATTTGTCGAGACACTGAGCACATAACCACCGCTGATCTTTGAACTCTATTTAGAAGGTTAACGTTTATCGCCCTGTGTTTTGGTCTCACAACAGATGTAAAGATCCAGTGACATATCTTAGAGTTCCAACCCTACTTCCTGCCAATGACTCTCTTACATGTATAGAGCGCGAAGGAGGAATTCTCATAACTGATTACTACGTTGGCTTAACAGTTCAGTATCTTGCCCAGAACTACGTATAGAGACTTTGTCTTCGCTTCGAAGCTGAGGTCAATTCCATTCAAGGTTGGCGGTTTTATTGTCTGTACTTTTTGCCTCTTAATGAATAGGACGAGTTCCACCTTATTTGAGTTGACGCAAAGCCCCCACTCTTCATTCTCTATTCGAAGTAAATTAAATACAAAGTGAATTTATTGAAGAATCAGTCGTAAGTATTGTTTGGTGTAGCACTCAGTTTGGTGTAGAAAAAAATTATAAAAAAATAAATGTTTTTTAAATTTAAAATTTTACTTATATCTACTGCGGCGGCACCCTAATGCAGAGCACCTTTTTATTACCACTCTTGTTAGCTTTACTAAACTAAAAGTTTGTGCAAGAAACGTGCTTCCCTCGACATGCCATGCGATGCCTGTGGTGGCACAATTATTTTGTTCTAGATAAAACAAGCGTATGAAAACAAGAACAAGAACAAGAACAAGAAGAAGAAGACAATAAGCTAAAAGTGTTTGGTGGCAAAAAAAAAAAACACAACCAAAGAGGCAGAGTGTATGAAATTTCAATGACTTTATAGCTACAATATGCTGTGGAAGCACTTTAGCCACTGAGGCTCTTCTACTCCACACTTCTCCATACTTCAGCCGACTGCGAGACACTCAAGCACGACTCCCGAGTTAGCCACAATGTCTCAAGCAGTTACCGAAGAAGCGAAATTAGCAGCATAGCGAGTTCTTGTGGCTCTTGCGCGCCTCAACCACCGACGGCAGACGACAACACCACAATTCGCCTGCAACAATTTCACTGGCTGCTGTTAATTAAGCGCCCAACACGCAGCAGACAGTAAGACAAACAGCTAAAGCTACCGTTATTTGCCGAGTAGTATGATTGTTAAAGGGTTTTATGCTTGAAGAATTTACCATGGATAAAGCCATTGCCGATTGTTATGGAGTTGCTGCGTGTTGGTGTTGTAGTTGTAGCTGCAATCAGTATGGTTATAAATATATTTGCCTGCTTTGCATTCTCTACCATTCAATCCGTTTGGTATAAACAAATAGCAGCGTTAAAATGACAAATGTGAAGTAATGGAGTAATGGAGTAAGCAGGAGGAGGTTGTTAGCCAAACAGTATTACATACAGTGCCTTTGAAATGACTGTATGCTACTGCTCTTCCTCTTCTACTCTATGAATGTTTGAGTTTAACGGTGCATATTTAGTAGAGAATTATGAATTGTTTGCGCTTATGACAATAATTTCGGACTATAACTGCAGTAATAATCCGTTGGCAGTTGAAAAATAATGACAAACAATTTCCTGCAGCAACAATTAAAATAAATTTATGTCGTTTGAAAACTTTTTGACAGTTTTTCGTACCCATTCGTAGAGTCCTTAGTTATTTGCTATGCAATTTATGTGCTTTGTCGCTTTAGGGGTTGCCCTTTTGTAGGTTAACTTTGTAAGTTAATTGCAAATGGCTGTTCTTAAATAGGTTCTCAGGTTAAGTTAGGTTAGGTTGAGTTGGTTGTTTTAAACGATTCGACATTAGATAAATTAGTTGAGAGGGTTTCTCGATGCATATCAAGAATCTGCAATCCGCCTTAATATTAATATATTAGGTCAAGTAAAAAGTTCGTTCGGTTTTTTATTGATTTTTTCAAAATATGATAACTTTGTGTACACATTTGTCCGATTTGAGTCAAATACGCGCCATTTTGTTCGTAAACTTGTTGCCAACCTCCAGTAGAAGGCTGCGTCCCTATTAGCAAAAAACTCGGAGAGCCAATTTTCACAGGCCTCTCTTGAGGCCAACTTCTCACTATTAAGCGCGTTCGCCGTGGACAGGAAAAGATGGTAATCACTTGGTGCCAGGTCCGGACTATAAGGTGGGTGCATTAGAACCTCCCACCCGAGCTCCTGGAGCTTCTGGCGCGTCACCAAAGACGTCTGTGGTCTGGCGTTGTCCTGATGGAACACAATTCGGCCTCTGTTGATCAAAGATGACCTCTTCTGGATGAGTGCTGCTTTCAAGCGGTCCACTTGTTGGCAATAGAGGGTTAAATTTATCGTTTGGCCATAGGGTAGTAGCTCGTAGTAGATAATTCCTTGCCAATCCCATCAAACACACAGCAAAACCTTCCTGGCCGTCAATCCTGGCTTGGAGAACGTTTTCGCCGGCTCACCGCGTTTCGACCACGACCGATTTCGCTTGATGTTGTCGTAAGTGATCCATTTTTCATCGCCAGTCAACAAACGCTTCAGACATGGGTCGATTTTGTTACTATTCAGCAGCGATTCGCATCTACAGCAATACAAAGTCCAGCTCACACCACAACTGAAACCAGCTAACCATCCACAATGCTGTATATAAGGCGATATGGGTGCTAAAACAACAAGCAAACGACAGCGAGTTTTCGAACAAAATTTTCTTCACCGAAGAGGCACGCGACCCACTCGGGGGATACGTAACTAAGCAAAGTTGTCGCATTTAGGGCTCCGGAGGTGTGATTGATGGTTAAATGTCTGAATTATTTTTGGCTCATCTCATAAAAACCACAATCTTAGGCAGGGAGACCAACGGGAGTTTAGAGCCTTTTGTAAAAGTACCACAAAAATAGACTCCACAACAATTCTTTCTCTAAAGCATGCTTGAAGAAGTTTAGTGCTCTATCTCTGCAGTGGCTCTATTCTATCCAGTACTGTCACCTAGAATGGCTAAACTGCCATCAGGTCTCGACTTGTGGCGTATACCCCCCAAGTTTTCTAAAAAAAAAAGATAAACTCCTTCTCTTCTTTAACTCCTCTCTTCCATGAGATTGATTGATTTTGAGATTTTTAATTCTGAAATATTTTTTTACCAAGAGTTACCATATCCCGTGTAGAATTCCCATTGAAAGCGTTCTTGACTACTCTCGCATATTTTAATGTGAATCTAGAAAAATCGAATTTCTTCGTTTTTCTCCATAAAAACGTTTCCCTTGAAATTTCTTGTGATTGAAGTCACATCTAAATAATATGTAATCCTCGCTATGTGCGTATGTATGCATGCTGCTTTCTCACCACTAAACATGAATAAGCCATTTTCACTCTCTACAAATTGATGAACAAGAAAACAGAACCCATCAGCACTTTTCCGTTGACTGCTTCCGCTCGTCTTAATCGATATTGTTCAGTGAAATCATTGAAACGTTGAAAGTGGCGTGCAATATGTGTGGAATTAATACATGCCCCGTAGGAAAAAATTGTAAGATGTAAGGCAGCCAAAAATTATTGTTTTTTTTTTTGTTGATTTTCATAATATTAAATGTGAACAAACCCTGCTTACCAGCTCGAAATTAAGTAATTTTTTTAAAGAAAATTTGTACAGAAATTTATTAAAAACCCCATGGCTATAGCTTTTTTGTGTTCATATGACTCTCTTCCATATATCCCGTGGTACCTCGAATATGTCTCAACGATTTCAATAAAATTGTGTGTTTAGTGTTATCACCGTGAATAGAGTAGTATAGGTAGGGTTGCCAACTCTTGAAAATTATGTACGAGAGGGAGTAAAAATTTATTCGGTGCGTTTTTTATTTTTTTGTGTTCAAAAATGTTTTTTATTGAAAGAAAAAACTATATATATAGTTTAAAAGATTTTTCGTTGAAAGCGACTATTTTCAAATATCATCTCTAAAAAATGAGTTCTCTCTGTCATTGATCCAATTATTGTGAATGAGCGAGTCATAAAGGGTGTTTTTTCAGACATGAGCTTTAATGTTAACTGCAAGAATTTAGCTTTATTACAAAGATAAGGGTTAGCTAAGGCTGGGTCGATGAAATTCCATTCTAAAGGCTCAATTTTCGACCACTTTTGGCATCAATTTGGGTCGTATCTCAGCAACAAAGCACCGTATATTCTCCCCTAAGGCGTCCATCGTCTCGGGTTTATCTGCGTAGGTAAGCGACTTCACATAACACAAAAAAAAGACATAAAAATATAACCCCGTGATGTTAAATCGCACAGTTTCACTACAGGAGACGATGCGCTCACCAAAAGTCGCGCACGAAAAAGTTATTAGTCATGACTCAATAGCGCTCAGCATTGACTCTAACATTATAGTCGTCTTCTTTTTTTGAAGTAATACTTATCAATGATTCCTTCTGCCCATTGAACAGATCAAACACTGACTTTTTGAGTATCAAAACTCGAGATGGAGATCGGTGGCCATTTCATTTTGGACTTATTTACCGAACGTGCCACCCGCTTGATGGTCATTCAGCTTCAATTCTTGCACGAGTTGGATTTTTTAATTACGCAAGTCAAGATACAACCGCAAGATCTTCCATAAAGTGGATGGGCACAGCACCAATTGTGGCACGCGATGGCGGGTGGATTCATTCGGGTCTTCATCGATACTCTGTGCGCACTGTATGGCGTCTTTGAGTATCCACCAGAATATTAGTGTTGCAATATGGATCAATAGAAGCCCGATTTAAGAACTCTGCTGGACGATTATGTCGACCGAATATTGGACGCAGAACAAATCATTATTTTAATAATAAATTTGTACTCTCTGCTAACTTTGTTCGGCAGTAAGTCTGTTCATTATGAAATGGCGAACCACACTGGGTACATATAAATCAAGTAACACCTTTCAAACAGACCAACTCCGAACAAGTATTGCCTCATTAAAAACCGAACGTCTAAAAAAACACCCTTTAGGTATCTTTTTGCTTAGATTAACATAAAAACTACTTTTTCCACCGAGAAGTGCGCCAAGAATCTCTTTAAAGTTAGAATTCTTATTTACAATGAAACATTAGGAAAAAAATTCCGACAGGGAATATGTGCCTCCAGCACTCTATAGCTTACACGTAGTTAGTAGCATGGTAGCACTCAAACTCAAGGCGACCGCAATTTCCGTTGCTGAAAGTTCAACAAATATTCGCTAGCCAGAATAAAAATAGGTGGAGAAATGTTAAAGTGTTATATATAATTTTATTAAAATAAATTAAAAAGGCAAAAAAAAAACAAAAAAAGTGAAAAATAAAAATTTAAAAAATACGTCATTCAATTCAATTATTAAAAATTAAAGCAAAAATAAATATTTACATTGCCCGGAGATGACCAAAATAATGCGTGGAACCCAAATTGAATTTCTCAGCTCAATGCGATAATGTTTTTCATTCTCTTTTTTCACTCAACAATCAACTAAAGCGCACAGCAGCTCTTCAAATACCACAAGCCATTATTTCGCTTTAACCACACGCACACACACACACACACGTGAATAGAGTGTGGAAAAAATCTGGCAGCTGAATTGTTTTCGATTGATGCTGCCACTTTTACCTCTTCTCCATCATTCGCCGTCAAACTACTCTAAATACAACACTCGCCAGCAACAACAACAACGTGGCAACACAATGAAAACATTGTTGAAAAAATGTTTAGAGTGAAAAATAAAGAAGTGAAGGCAAAAAATGGGCCAAATGTATGTGTGTGTGTGTGCGTAGGCATTGTTTGACAAGCAATGAATGTAGTAGATATTCTGTTGTATGTATGTATATGTGTGTGTGTGTAAGCAGCGGAAGTGCGCTTTGTACAACTGTATGAGTGTATGTGTGGGTGTGTGTGTGTGTGTGTGTTTGAAGAGTGAATAAAAAATTGCCAATGGCAGGAGGCATTCACAGTCAGTCGTTTCCAAATTCCTTTTGTTCTCGTATTTGTATTTTCCTTCTCAGTTGTTTTTTTTTTAACAATTTCTATGTTGTTATTATTGTTGTTGCGCTGTGTGTTTTATGTGAGTTGTTTTGGTTTATAACCAAGCATTTTTCAACAACCAACAAACAAACGTAAAACCACGAGGGAGACGGGAGAACTCACGCACCACACTTTATTTCACCACCTTCATCTCCACCTCCACCTCCACCTTCGCCTGCTCCACCACCCAACGCAATCATAAATTGAAAAGCAAACGGAATTGAAAAGAAAAGTGTGTTGAATTGAACTGATTCCGTTTTTTTCATTCCTTGTTTGTGTCGGGCCAACATTCGTTCATTGTCGACGAGCCAATTGGGTGGAGGCTAGTCGGTTAGTTGGCAGCAGTCTACAGCTTCCAACAGCCAAACCACCGGCCACTAGTTCCACAACTAACATCGGAAGCCAAGAACAAAACACAAAAAATAAAAACAACAACACGCTAGCTAGCAAGTGGGGCGTGAAAAAATTGAAGGTTTTCGGTGCAATTTAGCCAAACGCCATAGAAACTGGCATTGTTATTTAGTTGGGATGCTGATACGGTTGCCAAGTGTGTGTGTGTGTGTGTGTGTGTGGAGAGTATCAGTGTGCTTGTGCGCGAGGTTATGTGTGGCAGGATATATGGTGTGTGAGAAATTGTAATCGCTGGGGACCGCAAGCTCATAAAACCGCTCATTGCTAATTTGTATTGACAGTGCGGAGATTTCGGTTTGACAGGTCGAGCGAAAGAGTGAGCGCTGTAGACAGAGAGAGAGAGAGGGATAGTTTGAATTTTTTTCTTACGCGCAGTAAAAGTTTAAAGTGAAAAACATATTCGGAAATAAATGAGGGTATTCAAAAGAGTAGTACATTCTCTACGAGTAAAACGCAAAATCCGCGTCATCAACTCGAATAAAAACATTTTCAATCGAATTGTTGACTCATCCGCGGGATTAGGTTAAAATTTGTAAGACGAGTTCGTCTCAACCGAAGTAAAATCTAAGGACCAATAGTTCTTCTTATCAAGCGTTAGTTAGTTAGGGAGACCATGGATTATTGAAAACTCAGTATCGTGAACTGAGAAGGCAAGGAAGGTAATTTAGAGATGACATCGTGGCTTCGCCTAGCAGATGCAACTTCTACTTACCTAGACTCCACCGCTTTGTATGTGCACTGTAACCCACTCATCCAATCACGCTCCCCCCTAGTACGAACCTGTCTAAACAGCTAGTTTTCCGGCCTCGACGACATCGATTAAATTTGCTTTCAAAAGAGAGTGCAGAGCCTTGGTAGTGGGGCGAAATAAAGTTCTGCTTAAAGACCACAACTGTCTGGCTTTTCGGAATACCGCCATATTTTGCAGCTACAAGATGTAGGAACTAAGGAAGAGGCGGTTCGAGAGCTAAAGTGCCCAGAGTTCTAAAGAATGGTCAAAGAGGCGATTGTTGATATACCTTTTGTTTGAGAAACCGCTTGAGAAGTGCGCAGTGATGCTTGGTAAACGAACGAGACGCGTAGCTTTAAAACAGACATTCCTATGGCCCGCCAGATGGCGCTAGAGTCGATTTTCTTTTCAATTTCGCCCTTAAGGCACGAATTGAGATGAGCTATTCGAAAGTGGCTTCGAAAACAGATAAAGTGCTTGCGTCATGATGAAAGCATGCTCGACGATTGGAATACTTAGGGCTCTGCCCAATCTACATAACGGGGATCCCACAGTTTGCGCTAACTACCATGGGACAAGCCTCCTCAATATCGTGTATAAGGTTTTATCGAGGCATGGACGATGACAAGATCTGATGAGTCGGCGTTGGGGATTTTGAGGAGAAAGGTTTTGCAGCCGATGGATGTATGATATACGGCGATATTAGCATAGATCAACGATTCAAAGAAACAGCTGTAACGCTGGCTGATCATGTGTTCCGAATGGATGAGGACACTCCAGCTTTGGGATTTTTCGATGCAGCAACCGTTGGTGAAAGCAGAGGAAGAGGTAGACCTTCACTGCGTTTCTACGCCTGAATAGAAAAAGATCATTCATTAGCTCGTAGTATTAAAAATTAGAATAGTTTAATGGTTTCCATTATATTTGAAGTCGGTCTTAAATTTTGCTTATACCATATATTCTCGTATAAAAATAGCTGTCACTTTGACAGCACAAATTAGACGTCTAACAAATGAAAAACTGCGATGAGCGTCAACAAAAGCGTGGATCGCACGATGAATTGCAGTGCAGACAGGAACGCAATGGCCAATGTGTAATGATAGCGATACAGCAGCAGACGCGTTGACAGCTGATTCCCACCGTTTTTTCTACAAGCAGACAACTAGTTAACTAGCCACTGTCACCCTCACCACTGCTGATTGCACAACCACCAATCAACCGACCAACAAACCAAAGAGTCAGTTCATTGTGACTGCGACCACAACGCACAGCGACACAGACAGAGTGCAGTTGTTGACAGGAAAGAAGAGTGGACGGACTTTCCAACGTGACTGCCGCCACTGAGCTGACGGACACCTAGATGCTGCCGCTGCTGCTGCTGCTGCAACGCGTGCAAATGTCACATGCAATTCAAAGTTGTTGTTGGTCTGAGTGTCGCTCGCCGTTCGCCACCATTGTGGTTGTCAACTCGAGCTGATTGCCGTTAGAGTAAAGTAGCAGTCACGTTGACAGTTGTTGAAAGCGGAATTGCGTAAATGTTGAAAATTGCATGTTGCTGACATTTATTGAAGGGAAAAGTTTCTGCGGTCGTTACAGTTACATAACATACATACATATACAGCTGGCATACCCTAATGTTAGACTTTATACTTTGACTTTTATGAGCAATGTGTAAAAGCTTTATGTATAGAGTTCAACTCTGAACCAATGTCCGAGAGACCATACGTAAGTTAGCTGAATTTTGTCGATGGAAAATGGCATAACTCGAAATTTTAAATTCAAGACGAAAAAAAAAATAAAAGATACTAAATTTAAAAAATCTAAAAAATTATTTGACATTTTCATAATTTAAAAATGAACGATTTCAATTCAAAAAAAATATTACTATCTAAATAAAACTAATAAATTATAAACAAATATGCGAGTTAGGATACTGTTATGTTTTGTCAGCTATATGTATATTACTCTTGAGATTTCGTCTCTGAAAAGGTTGTATGACCAATTTTCGATGAATGTGTGAAGGCAACTGAATTTTCAAAAAGACATAACTCAAAATTTTAAAATTTTCGGACGGAGAAAAACGTTTTTAAATTGAAAAAAATTCGAAAACAATTTATTCATCTTCGTAAATGATAAAACAACGTTTTTAAAGAAAAAACTATTATTGTATAATATTATTATATTTTATTATTTTTTTTTATTAAATCTTTTACATCAAATATTTATTTTGCAGTTATGGTCATTTCGAAAATAACATAATATCGATGTTTTGAAATTTTGGCCATAAGATTTTAAGAAAGTAAAATACATTAATAAAAAAAATTGTGAGTTGCGCTCTTTTATCAACGATGCGCATCTTACATGTACATATGTATGTGACTTTGTGATATTGTCAAATTGCATGATTATTTTCTCTTAATAAGCAGTACCTGAATATCATTGAGAAAGTGTAAAAACGACGTAACTCAAAATTTTAGAATTTCAAGACAGGGGCAAAATAAGCGATTTCAAATAAATAAATATTTTAATTTTTCCGTTGACCTTTGATTTTATTTATTTAAATTTTGTAAACACAAAACATATAAAAATTAAAAAAAAAATGTAAAAAAATTAAAAAAAAAAATGTAAAAAAATTAAAAAAAAATTGTAATGTAGGTTTCTTCTATACTATATTTTATCACCGTTTTAGTTTTTTTATGTAACTTTGTAATACTTAAGTAAACCTTATTACTCTGACTCATTTTCTGCTAATTTGAAATACCAGAATATCATTGATGTCAAAATAATAGAATGTTAGGGCAGAGACAAAATAAGCGATTTTAAACTTAAAAACAAGAATAATTTTTCCTTTGACTCTTGCTTTTAATTATTTGTTGTTATGGTCTCCAAAAAAAATAAAAAATAAATATATACTCGTATATAAGGTCATTTATTCCCAATTACAACTATAAAAATTTAAAAGTTATAAAATAAAAAATTAAAAAGTGAAATTGTGAGATAAGCTCTTTTTATATTTTATCAAAAATATGCAACGTTCTTCTATGTGCGTTGAAGACATTGTCAGGTTCTATGATTATTTTATTTACTATGATTATGATTTACTAATACGAAGTACCTGAATATCATTGAAGAAGTATGAAAACGTCATAACTCAAGTTTTTAATATTTTAAGACAATTTTAGTATTTTAAGACATCGTATATAAATATATTTTATTTTTTAGTTAAGTTCTTTTATAAAACAAAAAAAAATATATAATTTTTTCCATATTACGGCTATGAGAATATAAAAAATGTAAATACAAAAATTAAAAAAAAAATTTTTGAGTTAGACTCTTTTTAAATTTTATGATGTGGTTTTTTCATGTAGGTTTGTGAAAAATAAGCAATCAGGTTGGCTGATTATTTTTCTTGGAATATATGAACACACATATGTATGTCACTGATGAAGTGTGAAAAGGGCATAACTTAATAATTTTAAATTTTAGAGCAGTACCAAAAAACGATTTTGAGTCGGAGAAAAGAAAAAGTTGTAAAACCACTATTTTATTATTATTATTTTTTTAATACTACTTGTTAAATTTTTATGGTTAAACGTTTTTAAAAAGTAATATCAGGCCTTTTAAAGTTTCGACTTTACAATTCTGTTAAATATAAAAAATTAATTTCAAAGAAATTGAGTTAGGCTTTTTTTTAACTTATCAGCGTTATGTATTTCACATACAGCACTCTGATGTTTAACAGAGTTTGTAATTATATAATTTTTAATTAAAAGTAAAAATGAAGTTTTGGTTTGTTGAGCTTAAAAACTTCAACGAGAAGCGAAAATTTCTGGCAAAAAAAAAATTCAGATTAAAATTTTTACATAATAAACTTTAATTGGCTAAATTTGGCATTTAAATGCACACAGAAAGGGAGAGTCAGAGAGAGAGAGAGAAAGATGTAAAAAGGGAGTGTGCCGTATTTTATTACGGTTTTTTTTACAACAACGCCAATAACAACAACGCTTGTTTAACTATGAACAACAAACGGCATAATATAGCAGCCGACAACTACCGTTAGTCGTTAGTGGGTATAAAGAGCAAAGGCAACCATGTGCAAACTTAATGAATTTACAGCGAGCAAGCACATGCAAATACATATATTTACATACATACACACATACATGCATGGATATATACTACATATGTGTGTTTACACATACACACTAGTGCGTCATAAAAACTTGCATGCGTTACGCCAATGAAACCCCGACAAATTAGTAGCGAGGGTCTCAACACTCAAAAAACAGCGGGCAGCAGCAGCAGCAGCACCGAGTTGTGCTCGAGCGCGCCTTTGTTGACAGTTTAGCACCTTTCAGCGGCATGTACATACATAAGTCGAGGGCAAAACAAATTCGCCTGGTTAGTTATGTTGTTGTTGTTGTTGTTGTGCTTGTAACAACAAATGTAACAAATTAGAAGCGTTAGCGCACCTCCAGCGAATGAAGTGAAGGGTTTCGATCAGAGGTCGCGTTCGTTGTGCCATGCAATAGAAGTACTTGCCAACGTAGAGAGCCCATTAAATTTAGAAACATTGTTAAGTGGCATTTTAAAATTTAAACAAATGTGATTGTCTCGCACCCCTTACTCCCCTCGCCTTCTTACCTCAGACGGAGTGTTTCGCACGGGAAAGCAACCAAATGTTGATAGTTTTAATTGCGTTGTGCTGTTATGACAGACCGTGTGAAACCCGTGCAGTGAGCGACACAAATTTATTCTTGCTTCAGAATACTCTGATAACGTTTGTTATGTAAGTCATCACTGAACTATTTTAGGAGAGACGACGAACGGATTATATTTGTGCAGAACACCTTCACTCAAGGCTATGAGGAAGGGTCCTTGAACAAATAGAGGAACTTACAGTTGATTCTAAGCCGCCCACGAGCGGTTGAAAGATATTTTTGAGGAACTTTTCCTTTCGATGCCATAACGGTCTTGCTCTTATTGTGAACGGAAAATTTTTGCTCTTCTGATCATCGACACGGCGGACTGGATCTGAATCTGGTTGCGATTCACTTCAAAATCTAAGTTCTTTGACCGACTTTTGCCAAACAAAAAAGGTCATTTTCATAAGTTTTGTTTCCCTTTAGGTAGGCACCTTGAGAGAGGATTGTAGGTGGAGATTAGGTTTATTAGGTTCGCAACGTATTCAGTGACAAATAATTAGTATAAATCCGAGGTTGCATTGTTATCAGACAATAAGTCTTTGAGCTATCGCCTACCATAATGAATCAGTTATCAAAAATTGCCCTCGACGATGCTCGCAGTTGGAGTATCCATTCCAACCATTTTTAAAACTCTGCACAATCAACTTGGCATGACTAAGGTTAACGCAAGATTAATGTCGAACGTGATTACATCTTAAACCGAAACTTGGGTTCAACATTATGAACCTGAGCTGTAACATGGCGTCAAGCAGTGGCATAAAAAGGACACAATACCTCCTAAGTAGTTTAAGGTTCATAGTCAGCTGAAAACCCCATGCCTTTTAGGGATTGTAAGGAATATTAAATCGATCGATAACAAAGCCAAGTGAGAAATAACTGAAGAATGTTTCGCTTCAATATAAAAGATACTACAAGACGCCAAGAAGTCATTAAAGGGAAAAGTCGGAGAAAATTGACGAAATATGTGCGTCTATGAAAACGCATTGCGTTGGCTCCCCTACATAAGGTGGGCTTCGATATTTCACCCAGGCCACAGTCCAGATGTGACTTCGAGGGATTATTACCCGTTTCCAAAAATGGAAGAAAAAGAACTGTTGAACGATGATGAAGTCAAGGAGGCAGTTTGGGCATACTTTGAAGATAAGGAGAGAATATTTTTTTAAAGGCTGTAAGAAAATTGATTGATTGATATTGAAAAGGTACAGTAATTTGGTTCTTTATTCCCATCAGTAATCCGTTATCCCTCGAACATCTCCCTAAAAGTAAAGTGAAGTTTCTCTTCCCACGATATGTGGATGTGGTGAATAAGTATCGACTTTGCAATCAGTACGATATTTGAAGCCTCCATACGCCCATTTCATGGCTCCCTACTAGCTCTTGAATAGGGGAATGCCTATATTTCACTACCAAGGTAAATCTGTTGCTGAAAATTTGGAAAAATATATACTTTTGCTTCTTCGAGAATATCACTAACGAGAACAGGTGCTCATAAAAATCGAAGCAGAGTATAGTCGAAAATCTTTTATACATATGTACATAAAATTCGCTCTTTATATACTAATTGGTATGAGTTGTTAATTAATCGAAGTATAGATTAATTAAATCCTTATTGAGACAATTAATCCGTATGAATAATCGCTTTTTTAATGATTCAAATAATTACTAATTAAAATGATTAATCAATTGAAAGAGTATAATCATAAAAATTTTGCAAGCAAATACATAAGTGCAAATAAATAAAATAAATAATAAAATAAGTAGATAAAATAAAAAAAAAAAATAACAAATAAATAAATAAATAAAGAAATAAAATAAAAAATAAATAAATAAAAATTTAATAAACAATTAAAAAAAAATAAAATAAAATTTAAAGTAAAAATATTTAAATTAAAAAAAAAAATAAACAAAAAAAAATAAAAAAATAAAATATTAAAAATTAATTAATAAACAAAAAATAAATATATAAAAAAATAAAATAAAAAAAAATGAAAAAATAAATTAATTAATAAACAAAAATAAATAATTTAAAAAATAAAAATAAAATTTAAAGAAAAAAAATTTAAAAAAAATAGTAAAATAATTAATTGTAAAGAAATAAAAAAAATAGTTAAATAAATAAAAAAATAAAGAAATGTATTTGCATAAATAAAAATATAAATAAAAAAAAATATAAAAAAAAAAATATAAAGAAAATTAATATATAAAACAAATTAAGTGCATTTAAAAAAAAATAATTAAACAAAACTTTCAAAAAAGTGCTACACGAAAATGTCAAACAAATTAATAAAAAATGACTGCAAGTAATTACGTAAACATGAATAAACTATTAGTTGTATGTAGAAATGCGCATATTAAGCCTTAAGATCTTTGAGGTTATGTTCAACATGCACCTTTTCTCCATTTAACCTCTTCACACACACAGCTCGAACTGAAACTAGCGACAGAGCGTAAGATGAGAAGAGTAAAGTAGCTGTATAACAATTATTTCACTCGCATGCGTATGACTTTTTTCATTTGTTGTTCTATTCTGTACATACGAATATGCAATTTGGCAAGCAGCAGCACAAAAGGGTTAAATACTCGGAAATGTTGTACTGCTACTACGAGACTACAATAGAACAATACTTCAAAGCAATAGCAAGAGCTAGAACTATGCATTTGTGTATAATGAGGGAAGCAGGAAGTAGAAAGTACCTTTGGATAAGGATAAGAACATAACTTGACACATACAAAAGAGGTTGAAAAGTTCAAATGCGCCTTAAAGTAGCAAACAATTATGTTTAGATTTGCAAGAAGCTATAAAAGGAGAAAGAATTCTTATAAAGATGTGCACATAATGGGAGAGTTTAATTCATAAGTCACATATAAGCAGTTCATATACGAGTATATTTATGTAAAGACTTCGTTTCCTTTCAAATTTTAGCTTAAAATCAAATGAAGTAAAATAAAATTTCATAATTCCGGATTTTATATGCTTATGTGTATATGAATTTACTGCTATTTATTTATGGTCTTTATAAAACATATTTTGTTCAACACTATTTTACCACTACATTTTTATGTATTTATATGAATAACGTGTGTCATTATGTAATATTCTGGTTCAGGCAGCAGCAAAAGCACATTTATCGCCATCAAGTTTATTATATATATATTATTATATATTATAACATATGAATGTATGTACAAAAGTATAATCTCTTGTAAAATAATACGTATAATGAGGCGTAAATTTATACAGGAATAATTATATACATGCATATTCATAAATCGATATAGAAACGTATATATGTACAGCTGCATATAAATACGAGTATCGGATTTGTTAAAAATGCATTAGGCAAAATATAATGAAATTAACAAAAAAAATTATAATGAGAATACGCTGAAAAAAAAGCATGAAAAAATTAATTTATTTAGTTTAAAACATTAAAAGTATTAAAATTAAATTAAATGATAATAAAATATAATTTTTAAACATTAGTTTTCAACAATTTTTCAATACATTAAAATTGAATGAACAGATATAAAATCTTTTCATAAATCGTAAAATTTGTAAAATGCCCAAAACACCTCAAATGCAGGCATTGGTCTACAATTAGCACTCAATGAGCCAAATAAAAAAGTTTTCATACCATCCAAGCTTATTGCAGAAGTCGAGAAGATCTCTACTTGGACGCAGGAATTACTTGGGCATTCTCTCTCTACAAAAATTATGACCAAATTAGCATAAGCAGCGGAAAGAAATGATGGAATGAAGTCAATAACCAACCTAAAAAGCTTAAAAAATGTATAGCTGGTAAAAAATTAGTATATGATTATGACTTTCAAGGCAAGACCCAGTCGAACCCATTGGAAGAGCCCAAGAGGGTCAAGACCGTAAACACGCTACGTCGACTGAATCCCAAAGTTTCACTTACTATTTTCTTCAACTGTGCATCAAGAGTTTTTATCACAAGGAGTATTAATTTTGAAGTGAAAAAATTGTCCAAAAATTCTGTGGAAGCAATTCATGGAATCGTTAAAAAACGTCAAGGGCATACAAAAATTGCATTAAAAAATTTTTTAAGGCTGGCAAAAAAAAAAACCATTGACAAAGGGTATTATATCTGAGGAACACTACTTTGAAGTAGAACGCTGAAAACTCTGCAAAAACTTGCCGAAAATATGTGTGGTTTAAGGTGAGAATGCTATAAATGAACGCTTGATTCCATTCAGGAAATTTTGATGTCAAAGACGTACCCCGTTCTCGTCAGCCAGTCACTCAAAAAGCTGATGAAATTCTTCAGCTAGCAGAGCCAGACCAACATGCCAGCTGCCTGATATAGTGGAGGCGAAATCGCCCTGGTGACTGTGAGTGTATAGTGGGATTAGTAGGAAGCTGTCCAATATGAGCTACTACAACCTAGCGAAACGATCAATTCTGAGCTCTACTATCAAAAATTAAACAGTTTACAACAAACTCTGCAAATAACGTACAGAATTTATGAACAGAAAAGCTGTTGGGTGTCATCATGGCCACAACAGACCACATATGTATGTCTTGGGTGAGCAGGCGAAAGTTGACTGAGCTTGGTGGGAAAGTTTTGAAGCACCCCCTCCACATAGCTCCAACCTTCCAACATTTGTTTCGATCTCCGCAAATCTCACTTGTTAGTAAAAAAGTAAAGCTTCCAATTCCTCATCTTCAAACTTTTTATATTGGCCAACACGCTCTTTGTGTTCGGCGTTAGAATCACCACTATTTACTTCGACAAGCTTGTGAATGGCTTCAGCTGCACTTTTCTTCCAATTAATATAGAAAATCAAAACTTCCTGCAAACGCTGTTTATTTAAAACAAATCCAAAAATTTCCGAAGAGGCAAAAACGAATGTTGTTATCATAAACAGACACTGCTGTACACTCGTTGTTGTTGACAGATGTGAAACCTCTTCCAGCGCTTCCAAGATCGGCCAGAACTTGCATCTTATTAAAACGGACAGAATTAATTTATCACAGTCCCACAGAGTCAGCGAGTTTTTTTTCCATTTTTTTAACCAAAAATATTAAATTTCTCTGAACATTAAAATAATTCCTTAATTACAATAATTTATTATTAGCAAATTATCAAATAATAACCTAAACGAAAATGCAATATAAGTCGACACGGCGTATGAGTAACATAAATATAAAAAGTACGGGATTAAAATTTAATTTAATTTAATTATCTTTAATATGCATATTAATTGATTACGCAATTAATTAAAAATAATAAACCTTTCGGCATTATAGCATTATAAAAACTTTTATAAGGGCATTAGCAAGAACACATTCAAACGGCAAATTTAGAAGCTTATTTTCCAGGTTTTTATAATTAAAATATTTTTATTACAGTTTTTTGTTGCTAATTGGTTTTTCTAATCCTTTTTCTTTGATATTTTCAGTTTTGTTTTTTCTTGCTGAAATGTGATATCAACAAAGAGACTCAATTACAAGTACACAGCAATTTTAATGCAAATTGCAATTTTTTCTATTTTCATTTCTTATTTCATTTCCACTTTCATTTGTTTGGCAGCTGTGTGTGGCGGGGTAACGGAGAAGAATTGAAAGAAAAAGGAAAAATCGAGATACTAGACAAAATTACAAATGTTATTTGCATGAGAAAACATCGCAGAGAGCTTAGTGTACTAAATAAATACAAACCCTTTTGTTTGCTTGCCGTATTGTGTTGAACTAGTTTACCTGCAGAAGAGAGATAAAAATGAAAGAAATTAGGTTATTCAAAGGGATATTTTAAAGATAACAAATTTTATAGAAATAGAGATATAATCAGTAATGAAATGTTATAAAGTAACTTTAACAATAATAAACATACAAAAAATATGTTTATATACAAGAATAATACCCTTTTCATAATTTTTATTTGAAAGAAAATATATTTCGCTTTTTCTCATTTTATTCACTTAATTCTGAATAAGCTTCAGGTTTTAAAAGCACTAAAATATTAAAGAAAATTGTATATTTATACACACAAAATATATGTACGTACAAACGATTGTTCATACGTTTATGGGAAATATACTTGTATGTATGTACTTTGCATGTATTTGCGTAAAAAATTCATAGCTTTTGAAAATAAATAAATGGCATTCATTTATTATTGCTATTAATTATTATCTCATATTAATTTCAATTTAAAAAGTATGTATGTGTTTACTTAACTTGATTATACCACCGGAAATGAATCTGGTTGAGTATAATAAAATTTATAACTGTATGGCAGTTTATGCCATAAATTTATTTAATATGTATTTAAATAATTTATGCCAATTTTTATAATTTTTTTAACCACTCAAATTTCAAGATTTAATATTAATATTTCTTTATTAATTCACACTGTGCTCGAGCTATAGACTTTTATGACTGGAGTACACAAATCGCAGTATTTCAAATTTTTTTTTTATCTTTAATGATATTATTGAGTTGTTTGGCATACGTAATGGAAGGCCTTATGGCTTCAGGAAGGCATTAGATTATACAAATATTTCGATTTGACTTCTGCGATAATTTGATTGTGGTAATGGAGGTTGCGTATACGCAGTGTAGATACAAGAAGATTCGGAGGCAGCTTAGAATAACCTGCAGATCACTTCATTTGTTAAAAAAGTGGCCGAGAGTCACTTTAGCGGTTACAAATCACCAAATATGTGTTCGAAAATTACCAGAGTGCTGGAGAAAAGAAGTCACTTCTTACGAACAACACTTTAATGATGGATTTATTCCTTTTTCCCACAAAAAACTCTTTGAAAGCAAAATAAAACGGACTGAATTAATCTGTACATTTTTTTAATAATAAATTTTTAAACAATATATTTTATAAGTTTTAAAAAAACTTTGTCTTAAAAAATAAGGAAATTCTAATTTAATTTCTTCCAAAAAAAAAATAAAAAAATATATTTTTTTAGTTTCTTTGTACAAAAACCCTCAAATATTTTTGCTTCCTTGTAACTACATGCCCAATTAAAGTGCTCACAACCATATAACAACTATAAATTTAATAGCAGTAAACTCATAAAATTATTATGAATATTTTCATAAGCCACGCACTTTGTGGTTGTCATGGTAAATATTTGAGAATTCGTCAAAATCGCCAACATTTGCCATTTAAATTTATAACCTTGCTGCATAAAGAGAGAGAGAGAAAGAGTGTGACCATTAACTAATATTTCAGTGCATAATTCTACGTATGTACGTGTGTGTGACTTTTGTATGCTAAGCTGCATGGCAAGCAAGCTGGGAGGCATACATACATACGTAAAATATAACATTAATATGCGCGCGACATCAAAAAGCTCAAAATTGCAGCGAATAAAGAAATGTATGTGTACGTAGTATGTGCATACATACATATACTCGTATGCCAGTTTATGTGTAGTGTAACAAATTTGCATAAATATTTAGTGGTAAAATAAATTCGAGCTATTTGCGGCATCACGCTGCCTGCTGAAGGCCTGCCTGCCTCTAGATGCCAATATATATTGTGTACATATATACATATGAATGCGGTTGTGTACGTAAACTGAAACTAAAATTTTCTCAACCACAAGTGATGGTTAGACAAATACACGCACACACACACATACACAGCAATAATTTCAGTGCTGATGCGGAAATATTAGTTGCAGAGTTGAAAGTGCGGCCGAAGGGCAAAAATGTTGGCGGCCAAAGTTAATATATAAAGATGTATATATACATATATATTTTTACGTGCGAAACTTTTCGACTCTGCGTTCGTTCATGAACTTCATAAATTTTATGCATTGCATATGATGTATTGTAAATATAAATTTTACTTTATAATTTTTATGCCATTTGCCGTTGAATAATGTGTTTATTTCAAAATGTTTTTATTTTATTTTTATTTTTTGTTGAAAATAAAACGATTTACCATATATTCGCTTATATTTAGTTCGTTTGTGGTTTGCACTGAACTAAGAGGATGAGAAAAAAACAAAAAGAGCAAGAGAGAGTAATTGTAAACTAAAAAAAATAGAAAAAGTTTGGCAGTCGTGAGGAAAAAAAAATATTTTTTGAAAAGCTTAATTAAATTATACTATGATGCCTACAATGTGAAAATAACATTTTAAAATTCAAATATATAAAATGGCAGAGTTATATATCGTCGCCGAAATGTAGGCAACAAATATTATTAATGTTGCCTAAATGTAGGCAGCAAAAGTTTTATTAATTAAATAATATTACAATGTAAAAATATTTTTTAATATATAAAATGAATTTTTATTTTAATGCCGCCTAAAGGTATGCAACAATAAATAAAAAATGAGAATTGTTTAAATGTAGGCAGCATAAAAATTAAAATAAATTGCATTTCCACGATAATTTAAAAATATTGTGTGCAATTGTTGTGATAAAAATATCATGTTATTGAAAACAAAAAAAAAATATTATTAATACTGTTAGCATCTGTCAATTTTGTAATATTCATTATTAAATTTTATAATTCAATTTGCTAAATATTTTTTAGAATCTTTATTAAATCAAGAACCCTTAGACTATCCGATTTTCATTTCCTGTCATTAAGTATAACAGTTCAAAAAAGTTTTTACTCATAAATAAGCATACTATAAAATGAAATTCATAATTTAATATCCGCTCAATATTTACTGAGCATTATTTTCTCTCCAAAAAATTAAATAACCATGACAGCAACAACAGTACACTTCCTCTAGGAAAAAATCAGCTTTTAACTGCGATTCTCGATTTTCATGCAACTCGCGGAATTTTTTATTTTTTTTCATTCAAAAATTCATTGCACACATTTTCAACAATTCAATTACAATTAATAAAATTGTTGTACGCATTTACTTTTTAATTCCACGCTTTAATCACTATAACATAAAAACAACAACTGCCGATTTCCTGCGTGTGTGAGACAAACAAATAGTTGTGGGTGGGATTTTTTTGTGAATCTCTCTGTTATTTAAAATTAATTTTTAATATTCAGGAAGTCAACGCCTCAAAGCAGGCGGGGGCTTCAGTATGAATAATGTGTATTCATGCAAATAAATGCTTTTATGTGTATAAGTTTTTAAACAAATTCTATTTGTATTGTGGGAAAAATATTGAATAAATTATTATTTTTTATTCTAAAGTATTTAGTTGCTATGACATTGTTGGCGTTTTGGTAAGTTTTTGTAGGGAGCACTTTTTCAAATGAATTAAACGGTGTTACATGACGTATACGTAATACTCACTGTTATGCCACATAACTTTTTGCCATTTTGAAGCTTATGCCATTACGTCACTCTCATAGAAACCCAATATATCTATTGACAAAAAATTTAAGCAATAGACTAACTTTAACATATTTAGCCTAATTGTCCGGCGTAGCTGAACATCGCTCAAAATTTAGTAAGTTTAGAACCGGAATTTTATATTGTCTACTAAATAGAACCAGTTCCAACTTATTGGTGTAGACGTATAGTACAGAAGGCGTAGACCAGTTCGATCCTCGTAATTATTTACCACTTTCTTTCAACCTCATTGGTCTTCGTCTTCCACTACATGCTGCTGATACTACTTTTCTCGATAAACAGTTTCTTCTTCCTTTTTTCCGGTGCCATTGGTGGCCACTGTGGTGATGCATGGCGAATTTACTCTCAATTATTCATTGTATTATCGTCGTTGCATATTTCCGATGTTTTCTTTCTTTTTTCTGTAGTAATTTACATAAAAATAAACATAAATGCCTTCAGAAACAAATACATATGCACATAAATGCATGTTGAGATGCGAGACAATATATAAAGGGTGCTTTTCTACGTCTGTGGTTATTAATGAGGCAATACTTTTTCCGTAGTTGCTATTTTGACAGTTCTTAGTTGACTTACACTGAGTTTCGTTTTCCATTTGATAATGTGCAGCTTTACTCCGGAATAACCTTTGCAAATCGTGCACATTTATTACCAAAATAATGGCTCGTCCTGCATCCAATATTCGGTTGATCAATTTGCACAGCAAAGTCACTGATTAGATCAACATAGGCCGGTTTCGCACCACGAGAGAATCATTGGTATATATTTATACGAAAAAAAAACCGGTCATAATATTACGGTCAATGGGAAACACTATAAAGTCGTTATAAATGACTCGACGTTGATGTGGACGACCTTTGGTTCCAACAAGACGGTAATAAATGCTATACAGCCAATGAAATAATAATTTTATTGAAGAAGACTTGCACCTCCAAAATCATGCAGTTTAACATGACACTATTTTTTGTGGGGTTATGTGAGGTCACTTGTCTATGCGGATAAGGGCTAGAAGATCGACGCCTTGAAAAAGGATATATGGCTCTAATTTCTGCAAAAATTGGGTTTCTGGGCTGACATTTCTTCGACCCAGCCGCGGCGATTACTTGCCCTTAATATTTTCTAGAATATAAAGATAATTTCACAAAATCCTCTAGCAAACCCTTATCTTTACTATAAAACTAAATTTTTGGCCAACTACATGTCTAAAAAAAAACAGCCTTTAATTGCGAAAAATAAAACGCATAATTCCTTACGGAAGAAGCTACACGACAACGGTATTAAATTTAAAAAGAAAATAAAAATAAAATTAAAAATATCGAAAATTAACCGCTAGCGTAAGGCATGCAATATAGTAATTTCATCGTGATTATACGGTGTATGTGCATATGTATGTATAAATATGTCAATATATTTATTGCTGTTGCTATCCGCAATCGATTTATTAACCGAACAAATAATCACAATAAAATATTTGCTCTGGCACCAACGCCGCCATTAAATGGCAAATTGAACAACAAGCTTCATATGTGATATGTGAGCTCAAATGTAGGCATATACATATGTACGTGTATGTACTCGTATAATGATTTTCATGCAATTCATTGTTGTCGCACGCCTTTTCACAGCGCCTTTCACATTCTGTCTTAATAATCAAGTTGTATTCACTTCCGGCATTTAAACATGACATTTATGGTAGATTCAATCAAATGTTGACACTTACAATAAAAGGAGAAATATTATAGTATGCACACACATATATTGTATGTTCATATGTATATATGTATATCAATGAAAATATGTTCACACGAAAAGTTTATTTATTTGGTAAAATAAATAAATACTCGCTTCATAAATATAATATTTGCCTACAACACTTGGCAACGTGCAAACAAACGGTTGTATAAATATCTTTTATATATAGGTGTGTATGTACAATACATATGTATAAATTTGTTTTAGGTTTTTGTAGGCAACCATTGCTTTGGCGACAGTTGTTTGTAATAACCTAAAAACCTAAATATTTTAACTAAATTCAACATAGGTATAAATGTATCTATGTATGTAAGTGTGCTTATAAGCACATATATACGAGTATATGGATTGTGTAGCTGCTAAACGTTTATTTGTATTTCCACTTTTTTCGCACTATTTACTCATTGCTAATTTACTAACTGTTAATGTTTGTTGTTGCTTTGTTGATTTGACAGTTCAGTTGCCAACACTTCGTTGTCAAGGACAATTATTATAATCATTATGTAGGTTGTGTATATATGTGTATAAGCCTGTGTGTCGGCGCGCGCTCTAGTTTGCATGAGAAATTCATTAAGTGGCTGTGAAGTTCATTGCGATGGTCGAATTATTTCGTTTATTAAATTGATGATGGTAAATTGTATATGTATTGTGCAAGTCATGGTAAAGTCGACAGAGCGAGAGGCATACGAAATTAAAGGAAAAATAAAGGCAAAAACTTTGCTTTCGTGGTCAAAATGCTCAGGGAGGTGAAGAAACGAAAATTTTGATGCAAAAAAACTATAAAAAATATTGTGCTTTTCTTTGTTCAAATTAAGAATTTTTTTTATTTATTTTGAAAATATTTTTCTAAACAAAACAAATTGCAAGTTTTTTATAAAAATTCGTTATAAATTTTTTTTGAAAACCCACGACGCTAGATAATGCGCTCACTAAAAGTTTCCTTCAATAAACTCATTGTTTCGTTAGCTGTATGGCATGTAGCGCCGACTTTTTGATGGAACCAAAGGTAGTTCACATCAACATTCTACTATTCTGTCACATAAAGGTCAATAATCATGGCTCTATAACGTTTCCCAGTAAGGTAATTTGTCTTCAGAAATAATTTTAGTTAACAACTTTTGTTTTAAAAACTTACCATTATTATAAATCCTTTCGAAACAATTACAAGCAATTTTTAAAAATTAATTTTAGGTATTTTTTAAATCATTTGAAACCTACATTTTTAAGTTCACACGACCAAGCATACACATTTTCAACACCTTTTTAAACATCCAAAAATATTTACAAGCAAAATATATTAAAAATTTCAATTAGACGTAGAAAATTCTGGCTAATGAACTCATAAAAATAATTTGACCGCAACAAAATGCATTTAATCGCTCATTTCAACGCTTTGCTTTAGGCAGTTGTTTAGCCATGATATACTGTGCGCAAAGAAAAAAATCTCAAAATAAAAATAAAAATAAATGAAAAAAAATTATGTGGCACGAAAATGGTAAAAAGCGAAAATTTAGCCAACAGACGAGCAGCGTGCAAAAAATTCCGTGCAAATATTCATATTTAAAGGTGTAAATGCCGCCTACACTCCGCTTTGCTTACGACGCCTGAGGTCTGCTCCGGCCTAGCGTCACTTTAAATTTAATTTCTGCAGCATTTTTGAACACTTTCAAACACCTCCACACACAAACTGACACACATAAAAAAGACTGCCTTTCCACTGAAATAAATTTTCGTTTTACTTGTTTTTCTTGCCACTTTCGCTTTTCTTTTGCAATTTTCTGTGACAGCTGCGTAAAGAGCATGCACACCTCCGTACGCACATACATAAATATGTATATAGGTATGCCTGCTTGGCTGGTGTTGCAGTTTTAAATCTGAAAAAATTATTTTTTTTTTGTTTTTGGCAAGAAATACGCAAAACGAATTTCATATTTGGCTCATAAAATGCAAGCAGTTAATGGGGTGTAGCGGTAAATGGGTGATAAGAGAGAGTAAGTTGTTGCACATGCAAAATTCAAGATGCAGAAATACATACCCGTATATAGGTACACAAGTATGCACAACATGAAAGAAAGGCAATGTGTTGATGTGACACTTTTGCATATTTATTTTTAAAAGTACAAAAAAATATGAAACGAAAATTTGAAATTCTTTACGGTTTATTTAATTTTTATGAACTCTGGACAATTTATAGTTGCTGCATGCAAATCGTAAAAATAACATTTATATACCATACATACATATACATACATACACATATAGCACAGTCACTAAAAAGTGAATATTAAAATATATTTAATAAATATTAAATGCATGCCCAACATTTGCCCTTTGACTTCACAAAATTTCACTTTACACAAATCATCGGACCGTAAATGTGAAATTTTAAAAGGTGTCGACAGCAGTAAGGTAGCTTACAAAGTGCATACAGTGCGTATGAGTGACATTTCAGATATTTGAAAAATGGTTTGTAATAAAAGTATTCTTGCTTAGGTACACTTTTTTACACAAAGAATATAAAAACTAAGAAAAAACATTATATTGATAAAAATATGGAATTATAATTGAGAAATAAATAAAATAAAAAAATAAATTAAATATAAATCAAATAAATTAATAATAAATAATAAATAATAAAAATAAAATAACATTAAAAAAATTATATAAAAGAGAAATACAAATAAACGGAATAAAATGTAAAAAATGTGATAAAATAAGAAATTTAAATAATTAATATACCTAAGTAAAAATAATAAAAAAATGAAATCAATAAACTTAAAGAAAATAAATAAAATATAAATGAAATTAAAAGAATTATACAAAAGAGGAATGTAAACGGAATTTAACAAAATCTGATAAAAAAAAATTAAAAAAAAACTAATTAATATACTTAAGTAAAAATATCAAAAAAATGAAATAAAAAATTTAAAAATATCAAAATAAAATAAAATTTAATTAAATCAAAATAAAATAAACAAAATAAGGAATATAATAAACAGAAAAAATAAAATACACTTAAAAAAAATTAAATAAAATAAAAAAATGCAATTTAAAAATGATATTAAATAAAAATCACAAAAATAAAATATATAAAAGTAATATACGATTAAATGAAATAACATAAATAAAAGTTAAATGGAAATTAAGTATTGTAAAATAAAATAAAATTAAATAAATAAAGCAAAACACAATATAAATAAATTAGATTAAATTGAACAAACTGACATTAAATAAAATAAAATGAAAAATAAAAATATCTAAATAAAACAACTTAAAAAATAAAATAGAAGAGAGTAAAACTTAGTAAAAAATACAAAGAAGTTAAATAAAATAAAATCGAATTAAAAGAATTAAAATAAATTATATCAAGTAAAAATAATAAATAAAAAAGGGTAATGCAAAATTATTTTTCGATTTAAATAGAAAAATATATATTTAAATAAAAAAACAAATTAATCAAAGAAATTAAAATTAACGTATAGAAATTAAATAAAACAATAAAAAACACGCCCACACATACAAACACATTATTTCCTTCACATTTATAACACGAGGGAGCGTTTAATGTGGGATAAAGGAGTGCAAATAAAAAGAGACGTAGCAGATCTTTCAATTAATTTATTTATAGCCTAATAAAAAATAAAAAAAATGGTTTCTCTTTATCTTCAAAATACACTGAAACTGCCTCCCTGACTTCAGCATCGTTCCTCAGTTATTTTCTTTCATTTTTGGAAACAGGTAATACTCACTCGAGCCCAGGAGATGTAGGTAAATTAAAATATTGAAGACCCCATCATTTATGCAGGGCAGTCGGGTGGCAGTGAAAAATCAGCCCATCTTTCCTCAATTTTCTCCGAATTTTCTCATTAATGGCTTTTTTATTAATATTGAAACGTAATATTCTACAATTATATAAAACACTATATATAATATTCTTCCGATTCCTAAAAGACCGTTGCCATAAGTTTCCCAGCTTAGGAGGTTTTGTGCTCTTTTTACTTTAGCAAAAATTAGGCTCAATACACCAACCTTTTCATCCGAATCTGCAAGTGAAAACTCTTCGCGCTGCTAGTTTTGCGCACGGCAACCATCTTGCGTTGACCTTAGTCTCGCCATGATGATTGTGTGGGATATTAAAAATGGTTGGATCGGATACTCCAACCATTTTTATGAGTAATTTCTTCTTTAGGCATCCAGAACAATTTTTTTAGCTCATGGTCACCTCGATGATCCGGACCGGTCTCGGTTCGTCTTCAAGAGATTATCTTCCTTGTTGAAATAAACGGTGCCACTTGTACATCATGGTTTTACGTGGACAAGATTCGTCGTAAGCTAATGACATTTATAATTTATTATCGTCCATATTTCACTTTTAGCTACCGTTTATGTTGCTTGGTGGTTTACGATAGCTCAAGGACTAATTGTCAATAACAATGAAACCTCACTGAACACGTTACGATCTCCTATAATTCCGCGAATATAAAAACGCTCATTTGTCATTTGTTTTTGACATGTTAATCTAATTAATATTTATTTAAAACTCAAAAGATTCTCCACCTGCAGCCTTATCAATTATCAATTATTGAGACCCAGCGGCTTACAGTTTGTGACCAGCTCAGCAAAAGCAATAAAAAAAAATCTTACTCAATGCAAAACTAAAGTTAAAAGAATTAAAGGCCACAATGTCTGCGTTGCCTCTAAAGTTCAAAAAAAAATAATAATAATAATAACAAGAAAATTAAAAACAACCATACATATACACTTACACTAGATGCATAAAATATGAAGGACAGCAAGATATAAAATTGAAATAGAATTAAGTATCCTCATCAAATATTTATTGCGAACAAATTTATTCAAGCAAAAAGGCGCAAACAAGCCTACTAAATGGACAAAAAAAGAGACATGTGTGCATTAGTTTAAGAGAAGAGTAAATTTTAAGCAGCTTATTTTAAATAGAGTGAAATGGGTTGACATTTAGAGAAAACAGCTGTAGAGGATAATGCCTTAGGTTAGAAATAATATAAAGGAAAGTAATTGGCAAACTGAAGTGTGGAAATATATAGAATTTTATATGTATAACAAGTATACTTATTCATCAACAACAGCAACTAATTTGATTTTTCAAACTGATTTTTACTAGCATTTCTTTGTCATATCAAGATGTAATAAGGCGCACAACCAAACGCCCACACATTTTCTCGGCTACACAAATTTAGCTGTTTCTAGTTTTCGTATTTTGAGTCAGTGCTAATTTATTTATTTCTCTGGGGTGACAGACGGTCTCCCACTGCGTAGCTGTTGTGGGACATCAGTGAATAGTTACTCGCATGAGTCTGCGTAATATCGTAGGTATGGGTGCGGGTATATGTGCGAGGATTTTCTTGCTTGATGATACACTAAAAAATTACCAAAAGGATTACTTTTACTATATTTTTTTGAAAACGTATTTTTAATGAAATTTTGGGATGAAAAATTTGAATAATAAATATCGAATGTAATTTTTTTTTTATATTGCTAAATTTTATGTAATAATGTTTAAAACTTTTTCCCTTATTAGAATTAAAGCGATGTTTTCATGATTAAAAAACGTTGCCTACATTTAGGAGTAGTACATATATTTACGAAACCTCACAAATTCTTTTTTTTTTTTAATTTTTTGCAGTTATGTTTACAGCTAAATGTCTTTGTTTTGACATTTATCCCCTCATCTAACATTATTTAAAAAATAGACAAAGAAAAATTCCAAAAATTATTTAATTAAATAAAATAAAGTGAAAATTGATTTTCAAATAGGCCCAACAATGCGTTCGAAATTAGAAAACGTTGCGTACATTTAGGTGCGGCTCATATTTTAGCGAAGCCTCACACTTTATACAACTTTTATTACTAAGAACATATAAATATATACAAATATATTGTTTAAAAAAATCTACGTAAATTCTGCTCGCATGGCCATGCATACATCATAAAAGTTTATGCATTCAGCTATTAAAATTTTGTTTAAATACAATTTTTTTCCATTTATTTTCATCTTTTGATTTTGACTAAGTCAAAAAAAATTAATTTTCGTTAATTTTTATTTCAATATGCTTTGGCTCGCGCACAAAAGTTGGTCATTTCACGCAAACAAAGCACACTTTAGTACTCGCTTATATATTATATAGTATATAGTATATTTGTAATTCATTTACATATAAAATTTCCATCAGCTGACTATAAATATATATTGTATTTTCTGTTTATTGTATTTACTCAGCTGCTTGTCTTTTCGATTTTGTGCCAAAGTAGCTTAAGCGGCAAAGAAAAATGTTGAATGAGTGCGCCTGTGGCGCAAAAGTAAACAAACAATTGGCTTATAGTCAACAAAAAAGAATCATTTAATGAGAAAGCCAGCCGGTGGGAAAATCATAAAATGCGATTAATGTATGTATATGCTTTTGTATTCATGAAAATCGCAAATTTTCCCCGAAGCCATTCGAGAAATTCTGAGAAATATCCTAAATACGAGTATATGTATGTATATGGTTAATTAGTAAAGAAAAAATCTATTTTTTAAAGTAAAACTAAAGTAATGGTGGGAAAATAAAAAAATTAAAATAAATAAAAAAAATATATTAATTAATTTAAAAAAATAAATTAATTAAAGAAAAATTAATTATGAAAAATTAATATAATGAAACAAATTAAAATATTAAAAAAAAATTAATATTATTAAAAAAATTAAAAATATTAATATTAAATACATTGAAAAAAATAAAAATTATTAAAATGAATTAAAAAATTCGATAAAGAAAAATTCAAACAAAAATTCAAAAAAAATTTATTTCAACTTTATATTTTTAATTCTTTTATTGTTAAAAACAAAACAATTCCTTCGACTTTCTACGATCATGCAAAGTATACAAATGTGTATACAAAAAAATAAAGAAAACAGCGAAAAATGCCCACGCGTCAGGCATCAGACCTCTCATATCCATGGGAAGCGACATAAACAATTAGCTGCCAACCTATGGCACCAGCTGTGGCAAAGTATAAACAGCTGAACTAGCCGAAAACTAAAGTGTCTCCTTCATCGTTTAAATTTTTCATTTCATAGTTTGTTTTCATTCCATTTTATTTAGTTTTTTTGAGTACTCTGTTTATTATTATTTTTGTTTCAGCAAAACGTCATACTCCTATGTATGTATGTATGTAGCTATGGATAAATGGAAATTCTAAAATTAGCTTGGCTTTGTATATTCGCACATTTCCACTTGTGCCCACTCGCGTCAGATGCGCGCTTTTGTTTGTTTTTGTAACACATATACCGCACACTTGTTTGCTTTAGATAAAGAGGTGTTGGTGGCTAAGAGCACCGAAACGCGGCAGCGCTGGCTTCACTTTGTTTATGGTACTCAAATCTATGGAAATTGTTTGAAAAGAAAATATTTTTTCGGAAAATTAAAAAAAAAAAAATTATAGCAAAAATATCAAAATAAATATTTGAAAAAAAAAAAACAAATTGCAAGCGAAAGGGTCGGTGACTCTTGTTCAAAAATCACTTTTCAGTATATTGAAACAAAATGTCAAAATATATTAATGGCACAAAAAATAAATAAGATAAAATAAAATAAATTAAAATATATTAACATAAAATAGAACAAATTTAAATACAATATAAAGAAATATAAAATAAAAATGGAAAAAATATATATAAATGAACAAAGAAAACCGCAGAATAAAAATCACACCAAACTGAACCAAGGGAGATAAAATAAAATAAAAAGAAGTAAAATAAAATAATGAAATTTATATAAATTAGCATTAAATAAGATATAATTGTATAAAATAATATAAATTACGCTAAAAAAATAATATAATAAAATAAAACAATATTTAAAAATAAACCAATAAAGAGAATTTAAAAATATAGAAAAACAATTAAAAGGAAAAAAGGAAAAAAACATAATGTAAAGTAAAAAATAAAACAAAACTAGGTCAAAATATAATGAAGAGGATTGAAATTTAATATTTTTGAAAAATAATCTATATACTTGTATATAAAAGACTTTGTCCTGAACGACTGACCGTTCAACACGGCACAGTCTGAACCACAAATCGTAAGGCCCTGTAACTTGAAGGGTGTTTACTGCATCCGTAAGAAAGGATTTTCCGTAAAGTAAACCTGGAACCGATCTATTATACAACATCAAATTTATTTTTAAATCGTTCACTTTGCAGGAAATTTGGTTCAGATTCAGTCCTAGATTCTGACTTTCTCTTCCAGGAAGTGTACCTGCGACCGATTAATTCAAAAAAATATGTATTTATTGTTGGATTTACAATGGTAGCTTATGGCTTAAATTAACATGAAGAATACTTTCCCCTGTCGAGATTAGCACATAAATAGCTTTCCTTTCAGTGAAGTGAACCTGGAAGTGATCTTTTAGAGAAAATGGCGTTTTAAGGGGTTATATACAGTTATGATTTTCAAAAAATCTCTACATACAATGGTGTTTTCAAAGTCGGTGACCACTATAACACGAAAACGGCTGAACCGATTTGTCTAAAATTTTAACACAAGCTTCCTGAATATATTTTTCAATGACTAATCTAAGGTTTTATATTTCCGATAAATACTTTTTTTTATAAACAATTTAAAATCGATATTTCGCTGAAAAATCGACTTTTTTCTTTGAGAAGGCGCCATTTTGACAAAAAAAAATTCTTTTACTTATTCCTTCGTGATTAATCACTAGATTTAACATTACTTTAATGAAATCTGTTTGGTTTTTTAATTTCAGATGATCCAGTTCAGAGATAGAGTGGTCACCGCAAGACCTATTTTTTCAGAGGACCTCCTGGAGATCAGCTGTAGCTCTTCTCCAGAGAAATATTTTTACTAGTTATAAGGATTAAAATATTGTTGAATAATACCATAATAAGTATGTAAACTTTTTGAATCAATAAATTCTAAAGACTTCTCAAAAAAATTCTTAAAAATTCGCCTTTTTTTGGCCCATTAAATCTACATAACCCCTTAATAGAAAAAATATCCCAACAAAAAATCTCATTATCTCATATAAATTTAGAATAAATAAAAAGAAATGAAATAAAAAAAATCAAAAATAACACGTAAAATATAAAACAAAAAAATAAATAAATAAAGAAAAATAATATAAAAATTTAAATGGAATAAAATAAAATCAATAATATCGTATAAAAAAATTGAAAAAAAAAAACTAAATAAGATTAAAAAATGATACAAATTTAACTGAAAATATAATAAAATAAAAATAAAATGAATAATAACAATAAATTAAACTAGAAAGAAGTATTTATACTTTTCATATCAAAATTCTGGCATCTCATTTTAAGATTAAATATTAATTTTTATATCTGAACAAATCGGTTATATGGAAGCTATATTGTATAGTCCTCCGATTTCGATGAATTTATTATTATTATATACGTACTTAGAATGCCAAATCTCACGCATTTGTATGCTTTTTTTACTGATTTTATGCCCAAACCTCATATTAGAAAATATCGTTAACCTGGAGCTATATGATATAGTTCTTCGATTAGGTGCATTTTCAATGGATTTTTTACATAAAATCTCAAATCTAAAAACTCGATCGTATGTACACGTATGCTACAGTCGTCTGAATTGTCTGGTTCAGACAAATGATCCTTTAAATATGCTTCTGTGTACTAAGTAGGTATGTTCGAAATTACTCTAAACCTTAGAGACTAGTATGCGTACAACCAGACGTACTGACAAAGAGACGGACATGGCTTAATCAACTCGACTCGTCATTTTGACGTGAACGGTATATATTTTAATAGGTCTATTTCTTCTCCTTCTGGTACTTACATAAATAAAATAAAATTAAATTCAAGAACAAAAATTAATTAAAATAAAAATTAAAATATATTTTAATATTTTTTTCACGGAAAACTCCCACACCAACTTAAATTGAAAATAAATTTTTCCCGTAAATTTCCTCGAGTTAATAAAAATAATCCTTTATCCCCAAACGCTGCACAAAAAAAAAACACACACACACTTTGTTATTTATAGCATCGAAAGGCAAGTAGGTACTAAACGCTGCTGCTGCACTACTTAACGCACGATTTTGCCAATAAACCAACACTTTTTTTTTTGCACTTAACTCCGATGCAATTTTGAAAAACGGAGCACTTTTTCATTTCACTTACACACCATTTGGTTAAAAGCTCAGCAGGAAAAACCAACATGCAGGACCTACCAGCTTAAAAGTTTTGAATTTTATCGGCCACTCACGCACACTTATCTATAAAGTAGTGCAAATAATGCTGCGCACAGAAGCACATCCACACACATACATACACGTAACATGCGATAGAAAATGTATATCCGCAAATTGTTGCATTCACTTAGCCAAAAGGGAAACGAGTAGAAGTGAATGTGCAGGCATTGACCAGTGAGAAGACCAGCTGTAACAGCGGAGGCGGAATGAAAACTCAGCGTATGATCAACTGCGCTTTAAATTTCATTTTTTTAATTTTTTTTTACACAAGTATCAAACATACATACATATACAGTGTTAAAGCACTAGGTAGAGCTGTATGAAAATGAATTTAACCTCAGGGGATTTTGTTGTACGCAGCGTTTGCCGCTGCAAGCGTCGCACGTGCAATTGATTCTGCATACAGCAGCGCCCACGTCGTGGTTGTTGGTCAGGAAGAGCTAAAAGCACGGAAGATGAAGCAATTTTTTTGGTTGAACAAAAAAAAAAACATTTAGTATATTTTTGCATCTATCTAGCAGATCCACTGCCCGGGCCACCTGTTCAGGTTTCAAACGCGTAAGATTCGATGTAGCGAAGTGTAAAGACTTAAGTGTGTGGGTGGATGAGAGTGGTTTTTTATTGCTTTTAGCATTTTACCTTCGGGCATCTCAAGTGTAATGGTAGGTGAGAGAAATGTAAGTGGAGTATTAATATACACGTATACTCGTACATATATATAAATATATTCTCAATGAAGAAGAAGAATACAGACAAGTTTACTTAACAAAAGGCTAGAACAATTCAAAATAGAAAAAAAAACGCTCTTCTTCTTTTACATAGACCAGAGCCCATGGAACCTTGAGCGAAGACCCGACGGAAATATAGAGTAGAATCCACCAGACATCAGATTAGGGAAGAGATCTTATAAAACCTAAGAATATTAGTCAATTGGATAAACTAAAATTAAGACTTGATAAGTAATCTCATTCGCTTTCTAGTACTGAACGTTCTGTCATTGGTATTTAATGTCCAGGAAGAATGTAGAATGCAAAGACTAAAGTTTACATTAAAGTTTAAACCTAGACCATAGAACAAATTTTATTATAGACAAAATTAGCCCAAAGCTGAGTTAAGATTGTAGAATTATTTCTGGTCAACTAATTAGACTAAATTCCAGATTGTACCATAGAATCAACTCGCTCGAATAAAGTCGACTGATCTTTATACCAAGCCATTTTATATTCAAATAACTAAATTAGACTAGAATTAATGTTAAAAGTGGAGATGATCAAACAAAAGACTAAACGAAGTGTTTAAGCTATTTTGGAGATTTCAGGAAGCTAAACTAGGGTCCCAACTAAATAAATTGGAACTTGGAATTGATTGAACAAAATAAGCCGATTGGTATAAACTAGGTGATAAAATAGTAAATATATCCCGGACTAGCCTAAACTAATCATAAATCAATATTAACTAGAATTTATACCAGATAGTAGAGAAGATCTACGCCGTGATCCCAACAAATTTTAAAGAAATCAGATTACAATAAAGACTAGGTTCTCATCATAAGGCTTAACTAGAAATTAAAGTCAATTAGATACAACACTAAACCCTATTTGATGCAATGAGACTACGGCATATTAAATCACAAAAAAATATACTAAAAATTAAAATATGACTACAAACTAATCTATAAATAGAGTCTGACGCAGGTTACATAAAAAAATTTTCAAAATTCACCTTTTAGCAAAAAGAAATGAATTTATTGCAAAATATATTAATAACACAAATTAAAATAAGATGAAACAATAAAAATATAAAATAAAAATGGAAAAAAGAAATGTAAATGAGAAAAATACACTAGAAAAAAAATCATACGAAATTGAACCAAGAAATTAATAAAATAAAATAAAATAAAATAAAATAAAATAAAATAAAATAAAATAAAATAAAATAAAATAAAATAAAAATAAAATAAAATAAAATAAAATAAAAAAGAAAAAAAAATGTAATAATGAAAATTATATAAATTAGGATTAAATAAAAAAAAATTTTATAAAATAATATAAACTAAGATAAAAATAATTATAAAATAAAATAAATCATATAAATAAAAAATAAAATAATGAAGAGAATGATACTATAACTGAAAGATGACTAGAAACTAATCTACAACTGGAGTCTGACGCAGGTTACATACAAAAAAAAAAACAAGAAATTTAAATATTTGAGTAATCTAAAACAAAAAATTTATCTGAATTTAGAATAAACTTGCCAATGCTAGACTACAGTACAACCCAGGATAGAGCAGAAATTAGTCAAAATATTAAATTAAATCAAATTCGACTATATTTCAATTTAGAAAAGATTAAAGATTAAATCAATTCAGAGACGACTATAATTCAATTTAGAAAAGATTAAAGATTAAATCAATTCAGAGACGACTAATCTAAAAGAGAGAATTAAAATTGGATTAAATTTTAATCAGATAAAAGACGATTTTAGTTCATCCTATAAAAAATACTAAAAACTGGATGATAGATTGAGTCATATCAAAGACGACTTATGTCGAATCTAGAAAAGAGTATCAAATGAAATATTAAATCAGATCAAAAACAACTAAAGTTCAATTTAGAAAAAATAGAATAAAACTCAGTTACAGATTAAACGATGAAGATGACTAAACTCCAATCTGGAAAAAAGAGCTGAAAGTGGATTAAAGTTTAAATTAGTTCAAAAACAATATAAAATGAACTAGAAGAATGTTTTTAAAATTTAATTAGATCAAAGATGACTATAGGCAAATCAAGAAAATAGAAGAAAATCAAGATACCACAATAAACTATATTATTATAATCAGGAGATATATTAACGTAATTGCAAAAGACTAAATTTAAAAGCGACTTAAGATACAAAAAATATACAAAAATTGCGTCTTTGTTTTAGTAATGAGACTACAGATTAGTTAATATGCTAGTACGAGGGATATAACTAAACTAACTAACAAAGTTTAGTTGAAACCAAAGCCTAAGGAGGATTAGAAATTTTAACAAATAAAAGTTATATGCAATATTTAAGACGACTAAAAAAAAAGTTGACGGGTTATAGTAGACATGTCTTCACTGTATTGGTCTATTAAAAAGTAATCCATTTTTGTCCAATAGTTGGCTTTAGTGATCTATATCTCGCGTTCGATAAGTGCGATTGGATTACGCTAGATGTTGATCACTTAACTTAGTTGTGTTTGAGCGCATGTCAAAGATGTCTATCCAGCAAAGAAACAGAAGGCTATATATACCATATGCTCCACGGTTTGGAAGGCCAATTGTCGAAAATTGTCAAAAATGTCGATAAAATAATGAGAATCCTTTGAGTGCCCATGAGCTAAACAGCGCATAAAAAACAGTTAGGTACCACTTGAAAAAGGCTGGATACACAAAGAAGCTCTATGTATGGCTGCTAAATGAGTTAATGAGAAAAAAGCCTCATTAACCGAATTGACATCAGCAAATCGCTGCTGACTTGCAACAAAAGCGACCCATTTCTCAAGCGGATGGTAACTGGTTAGGAAAAGTGGATCACTTGCTGCAACGTCAAATGAAAACGGTCGTGAACGTAGGGCAGGGAGTCGGCACAAATGGTCTCCAAGTCGGAATTGACAGTCAGGAAGGTTTCGTTGTATGTTTAGTGGGATTGGCAAGGAGTCATCCATTATCAGCTGCTCGCTTACAGCAAAACTTTTAATTTGAACCCAGAATCTTCCATCTTTGGACAACATAAAGAAAGTTGTGTTTCATCAGGACAACGCCAGACTACACATACTTCGATAATGACACGACAGAAGCACCAGCTTGGTTGGCACGTTCTTCTGCATCCATCTTATAGTCCGGACCTCACACCAAGTGATTATTATCTGTTCTTGTATTGGGCGAATGATTTGGCTGACAGAAATTGGCCTCAAAAGAAGCACTTGCATATCGATTGTATCAATTTTTTCCCAATAGGGGGAAAGGGTTTCCATGAAAAAACATAATGGCATTACCCTCAAAATGGCAAAATGTTATCGATAAAAATGGCACATATTTGACACAAATCGAATATTTCTAACTACGGTAAATAAAGTCTACAATTTAATGCAAAAATAATTGATTAAATTTTATTATATTTTCCAGGTGTGTTTGTTGAAGTGTGCCGGTTTTACTAGTAGATGTCGCTAGCAATATGTATAAATTTCTATGATTTGGCATGCATGTAATATTTTTCTATTGACATTAACCTACAAAAATACGCAAGTCACATTCCGCCAAAATAATAGCGTCATATTTGTTTACCTCAGTGAATATGTCGAGTTTCGTTCCAAGTAAACCGCATTTGCGGCATTCCAGTGCGGACCAGTGTGGTGCGGTGTACTATGAGTTGTTAAAACCTGGTGAAACGGTGAACACGGATCGCTACCGACAACAAATGATCAATCATGCGTTGATCGAAAAACGGTCGGAATGGGCCGGAAGACATGGCAAAGTTATCTTGCAACATGACAACGCGCCGTCTCATACCGCTAAACTGGTGAAAGACACATTAAAAACACTTAATTGGGAAATATTATCGCACCCGCCGTACTCTCCAGACCTCGCCCCGTCCGAATATCACCTTTTCACATCGATGGGACACTCCCTTGCAGAGCAGTGCTTCGCTAATTTTGAAGAAGTCGAAAAATAGCTCGTCGAATGGTTTGCCTCGAAAGAGAAAAAGATTTTTTGGAATGGTATCGATAATTTGCCTGAGAGATGGGCGAAATGTGTAGAAACCAATGGTCAATACTTTGAATAAAAAAATTTTGAGATTCCTGTGAAATTAAATTTCAACTAACACCCATGGTAATGAGCTTCCCCAGACTAAATTAACAGTAAATCCGAATGCACACGTAGAGCATAAGCAACTAGACTCAAATATTTTTTAATATATTTTAGTGTATGAAAGCGACTTGAAGCTTTTATGCAACAGTTGCTTAATTCTATTTCAAACAATTTAACTCCATTGCTGAAATAAAATGAATCATTAAGAGAATATTTAAAATGCTCAAGCTAAAATTTTAGGATTCATTAAATCGTTGCTCTCTCACTAAGATAACCTCAGTAATGCACTCTTATCTTTTCACTTTTCCATTAAACATTTGTACAGGTAAATGTAAGATGAGTATTTACAATTCTGTAAGGTATTCAATCGCTCGTTTATCACTTCAAATTTACTAACAAATACATAACCATGATTGATGACCTGCTGCAGTGGTACTTTAAATTGTATTTGCAATTGTATTTGATGCTCTCTTTACCTGCTCCATTTCATACAATTTTCCAGTTTTTTGTTATTACAAACAACAAAGGTGCAAGTAGTTGTGTTAACATATATATGTACGTTGAACGATACAAGAATTTCATATTTGATTGATGGCAGTAGACGGATAGATAAATTGCGTGCAGACAGCAGTTGAAGGTAAGACAAATGCCTTTGTAAAGAATTTAAATAAATGAACAGGTGATTAGTGTTGTTGATAGACGGAGGTTGAAAAAATAATAAAAAAAAACTATATTTTAAAATATTACTAAAATTCAATGAAATAAATAACAGATTTAAAGGTTAGAAACTTTAAAATTTGGGGAATAAAAAATGTTAAATAGAGCTTAGCGAATACCCTGCATATATTAGCGAACATTTAGATATATATAAGTAGGTAGTAGTAGCCAGTAAAAAATATTTTTCACAGCATTTTCGCGTTTGCATAATCAACTACCCTTTTTGTCTCTTCCGGAATTACCATTTGTTCGGGGGGAAAAAGAGCTGGTGCAGCCGTCATCGTGCAAGCCACTGAGTGCAGTAAAATGCCGCACAGTTGAATTACAGTTTTTCTACTTGGCGATCGTAACACCTGCGGTGCTTAAAAAAAAAAAAAAGATTTTGAAAATTTTTTTATTCACTTTTTCATTAATTTTGGAAGCGGATACGATGCGGATGGTACGAAAATATGAGCAAAAAATAAAATTCAAATCAATGCCTAATATGAAAGAAGAAATTTTTATGGAAATTTTAGGTAAAAATTTAAAACTCTCAACAAATCAGAGCACAGTAAAGCTATAATTAAGTTACAAAAATGAATGAAGCATTTAAAAATTTGGAACACTAGTGGATGATTGCCGATCCCACTAAATTCACAACAAAATCATCCTAGCCGACAGTGCTAGTTTGGAAACCATCTATGCCGGCCCTTCGACTACGAACATTTTTTGCAATGTTTAGCTCTTGAGTATGAGTTATGACACAAGAAAAAATTATTTGAGTATATTTTTACAAGTTGTGGACAAAAATAATACCTATAATTAAATAATATGTTTTATGTTTTTACTCTAGTTGTGTACAAATATGCTCGTATATGTCTCAAATATTGTTTACTATCTTACCAGACTAACTTCGTCATCATAATATTTTTATGACGCTTTCATAAAACTTTATCGACATTTTCATCTACTTCGCACAGTTAAAACGCTTCTAAAGTTAGCTTCTAACTTATGCGTACATACACACATAACATATAAAAACGCATACTCGTACATACATACATTTGCCAGGCTTTTTAAATTAATTTAGCTCACAATCTATGCCATCAGTTTGTTACTTTTTTTTCTTCTACAAATTATTTACGCCATCTCACAACACTGCAAACATAGCAATGAGATAGCCAGCAGCCAATTGGGGCGACGAAATAAATTTACATTTCCTTTTCCTTAACTATGTAACGCCGCCATTGGCGTTAACTATACTTTCTTCACACAATTCCCTTAATTTTCATCGTATTTGACGCGTGTTAAAAGCGTAAATTGTGCAATGTGACCCATTATTAAAATTAATTATGTTCTTCCTTCAGGGTAGCTGGTGTTAATATAATTTTATATCTATGCTTCGCTAATAGACTATAAAGTTTTTAAGAGCAAAATAGTTGTGAATGCAAGTAGTGGTAAATAATTTTAGGAATTCCAAAGTTAGGAACACATAACATATAAAATACGTGCCTCGTACGAGGAAAACTGTATGAAATCGAAAAGTATACCTACACAAATATAGTTTTCAATTTATATTGATTTAATATTATTTTGAGTTATTTCATTTAATTTCAACTCACTTTGTCTGCTTTTTAATTTAATTTATTTTATTGTATTTTGTTTTATTTATTTTATTTTATTTTATTTTTTTCATTTATTTTATTTTATTTTGTTTTACTTTAATTAAGTGTAGGTTATTTTATTTTTTTATTTTATTTTATTTTATTTTATTTTATTTTATTTTATTTTATTTTATTTTATTTTATTTTATTTTATTTTATTTTATTTTATTTTATTTTATTTTATTTTATTTTATTTTATTTTATTTTATTTTATTTTATTTTATTTTATTTTATTTTATTTTATTTTATTTTATTTTATTTTATTTTATTTTATTTTATTTTATTTTATTTTATTTTATTTTATTTTATTTTATTTTATTTTATTTTATTTTATTTTATTTTATTTTATTTTATTTTATTTTATTTTATTTTATTTTATTTTATTTTATTTTATTTTATTTTATTTTATTTTATTTTATTTTATTTTATTTTATTTTATTTTATTTTATTTTATTTTATTTTATTTTATTTTATTTTATTTTATTTTATTTTATTTTATTTTATTTTATTTTATTTTATTTTATTTTATTTTATTTTATTTTATTTTATTTTATTTTATTTTATTTTATTTTATTTTATTTTATTTTATTTTATTTTATTTTATTTTATTTTATTTTATTTTATTTTATTTTATTTTATTTTATTTTATTTTATTTTATTTTATTTTATTTTATTTTATTTTATTTTATTTTATTTTATTTTATTTTATTTTATTTTATTTTATTTTATTTTATTTTATTTTATTTTATTTTATTTTATTTTATTTTATTTTATTTTATTTTATTTTATTTTATTTTATTTTATTTTATTTTATTTTATTTTATTTTATTTTATTTTATTTTATTTTATTTTATTTTATTTTATTTTATTTTATTTTATTTTATTTTATTTTATTTTATTTTATTTTATTTTATTTTATTTTATTTTATTTTATTTTATTTTATTTTATTTTATTTTATTTTATTTTATTTTATTTTATTTTATTTTATTTTATTTTATTTTATTTTATTTTATTTTATTTTATTTTATTTTATTTTATTTTATTTTATTTTATTTTATTTTATTTTATTTTATTTTATTTTATTTTATTTTATTTTATTTTATTTTATTTTATTTTATTTTATTTTATTTTATTTTATTTTATTTTATTTTATTTTATTTTATTTTATTTTATTTTATTTTATTTTATTTTATTTTATTTTATTTTATTTTATTTTATTTTATTTTATTTTATTTTATTTTATTTTATTTTATTTTATTTTATTTTATTTTATTTTATTTTATTTTATTTTATTTTATTTTATTTTATTTTATTTTATTTTATTTTATTTTATTTTATTTTATTTTATTTTATTTTATTTTATTTTATTTTATTTTATTTTATTTTATTTTATTTTATTTTATTTTATTTTATTTTATTTTATTTTATTTTATTTTATTTTATTTTATTTTATTTTATTTTATTTTATTTTATTTTATTTTATTTTATTTTATTTTATTTTATTTTATTTTATTTTATTTTATTTTATTTTATTTTATTTTATTTTATTTTATTTTATTTTATTTTATTTTATTTTATTTTATTTTATTTTATTTTATTTTATTTTATTTTATTTTATTTTATTTTATTTTATTTTATTTTATTTTATTTTATTTTATTTTATTTTATTTTATTTTATTTTATTTTATTTTATTTTATTTTATTTTATTTTATTTTATTTTATTTTATTTTATTTTATTTTATTTTATTTTATTTTATTTTATTTTATTTTATTTTATTTTATTTTATTTTATTTTATTTTATTTTATTTTATTTTATTTTATTTTATTTTATTTTATTTTATTTTATTTTATTTTATTTTATTTTATTTTATTTTATTTTATTTTATTTTATTTTATTTTATTTTATTTTATTTTATTTTATTTTATTTTATTTTATTTTATTTTATTTTATTTTATTTTATTTTATTTTATTTTATTTTATTTTATTTTATTTTATTTTATTTTATTTTATTTTATTTTATTTTATTTTATTTTATTTTATTTTATTTTATTTTATTTTATTTTATTTTATTTTATTTTATTTTATTTTATTTTATTTTATTTTATTTTATTTTATTTTATTTTATTTTATTTTATTTTATTTTATTTTATTTTATTTTATTTTATTTTATTTTATTTTATTTTATTTTATTTTATTTTATTTTATTTTATTTTATTTTATTTTATTTTATTTTATTTTATTTTATTTTATTTTATTTTATTTTATTTTATTTTATTTTATTTTATTTTATTTTATTTTATTTTATTTTATTTTATTTTATTTTATTTTATTTTATTTTATTTTATTTTATTTTATTTTATTTTATTTTATTTTATTTTATTTTATTTTATTTTATTTTATTTTATTTTATTTTATTTTATTTTATTTTATTTTATTTTATTTTATTTTATTTTATTTTATTTTATTTTATTTTATTTTATTTTATTTTATTTTATTTTATTTTATTTTATTTTATTTTATTTTATTTTATTTTATTTTATTTTATTTTATTTTATTTTATTTTATTTTATTTTATTTTATTTTATTTTATTTTATTTTATTTTATTTTATTTTATTTTATTTTATTTTATTTTATTTTATTTTATTTTATTTTATTTTATTTTATTTTATTTTATTTTATTTTATTTTATTTTATTTTATTTTATTTTATTTTATTTTATTTTATTTTATTTTATTTTATTTTATTTTATTTTATTTTATTTTATTTTATTTTATTTTATTTTATTTTATTTTATTTTATTTTATTTTATTTTATTTTATTTTATTTTATTTTATTTTATTTTATTTTATTTTATTTTATTTTATTTTATTTTATTTTATTTTATTTTATTTTATTTTATTTTATTTTATTTTATTTTATTTTATTTTATTTTATTTTATTTTATTTTATTTTATTTTATTTTATTTTATTTTATTTTATTTTATTTTATTTTATTTTATTTTATTTTATTTTATTTTATTTTATTTTATTTTATTTTATTTTATTTTATTTTATTTTATTTTATTTTATTTTATTTTATTTTATTTTATTTTATTTTATTTTATTTTATTTTATTTTATTTTATTTTATTTTATTTTATTTTATTTTATTTTATTTTATTTTATTTTATTTTATTTTATTTTATTTTATTTTATTTTATTTTATTTTATTTTATTTTATTTTATTTTATTTTATTTTATTTTATTTTATTTTATTTTATTTTATTTTATTTTATTTTATTTTATTTTATTTTATTTTATTTTATTTTATTTTATTTTATTTTATTTTATTTTATTTTATTTTATTTTATTTTATTTTATTTTATTTTATTTTATTTTATTTTATTTTATTTTATTTTATTTTATTTTATTTTATTTTATTTTATTTTATTTTATTTTATTTTATTTTATTTTATTTTATTTTATTTTATTTTATTTTATTTTATTTTATTTTATTTTATTTTATTTTATTTTATTTTATTTTATTTTATTTTATTTTATTTTATTTTATTTTATTTTATTTTATTTTATTTTATTTTATTTTATTTTATTTTATTTTATTTTATTTTATTTTATTTTATTTTATTTTATTTTATTTTATTTTATTTTATTTTATTTTATTTTATTTTATTTTATTTTATTTTATTTTATTTTATTTTATTTTATTTTATTTTATTTTATTTTATTTTATTTTATTTTATTTTATTTTATTTTATTTTATTTTATTTTATTTTATTTTATTTTATTTTATTTTATTTTATTTTATTTTATTTTATTTTATTTTATTTTATTTTATTTTATTTTATTTTATTTTATTTTATTTTATTTTATTTTATTTTATTTTATTTTATTTTATTTTATTTTATTTTATTTTATTTTATTTTATTTTATTTTATTTTATTTTATTTTATTTTATTTTATTTTATTTTATTTTATTTTATTTTATTTTATTTTATTTTATTTTATTTTATTTTATTTTATTTTATTTTATTTTATTTTATTTTATTTTATTTTATTTTATTTTATTTTATTTTATTTTATTTTATTTTATTTTATTTTATTTTATTTTATTTTATTTTATTTTATTTTATTTTATTTTATTTTATTTTATTTTATTTTATTTTATTTTATTTTATTTTATTTTATTTTATTTTATTTTATTTTATTTTATTTTATTTTATTTTATTTTATTTTATTTTATTTTATTTTATTTTATTTTATTTTATTTTATTTTATTTTATTTTATTTTATTTTATTTTATTTTATTTTATTTTATTTTATTTTATTTTATTTTATTTTATTTTATTTTATTTTATTTTATTTTATTTTATTTTATTTTATTTTATTTTATTTTATTTTATTTTATTTTATTTTATTTTATTTTATTTTATTTTATTTTATTTTATTTTATTTTATTTTATTTTATTTTATTTTATTTTATTTTATTTTATTTTATTTTATTTTATTTTATTTTATTTTATTTTATTTTATTTTATTTTATTTTATTTTATTTTATTTTATTTTATTTTATTTTATTTTATTTTATTTTATTTTATTTTATTTTATTTTATTTTATTTTATTTTATTTTATTTTATTTTATTTTATTTTATTTTATTTTATTTTATTTTATTTTATTTTATTTTATTTTATTTTATTTTATTTTATTTTATTTTATTTTATTTTATTTTATTTTATTTTATTTTATTTTATTTTATTTTATTTTATTTTATTTTATTTTATTTTATTTTATTTTATTTTATTTTATTTTATTTTATTTTATTTTATTTTATTTTATTTTATTTTATTTTATTTTATTTTATTTTATTTTATTTTATTTTATTTTATTTTATTTTATTTTATTTTATTTTATTTTATTTTATTTTATTTTATTTTATTTTATTTTATTTTATTTTATTTTATTTTATTTTATTTTATTTTATTTTATTTTATTTTATTTTATTTTATTTTATTTTATTTTATTTTATTTTATTTTATTTTATTTTATTTTATTTTATTTTATTTTATTTTATTTTATTTTATTTTATTTTATTTTATTTTATTTTATTTTATTTTATTTTATTTTATTTTATTTTATTTTATTTTATTTTATTTTATTTTATTTTATTTTATTTTATTTTATTTTATTTTATTTTATTTTATTTTATTTTATTTTATTTTATTTTATTTTATTTTATTTTATTTTATTTTATTTTATTTTATTTTATTTTATTTTATTTTATTTTATTTTATTTTATTTTATTTTATTTTATTTTATTTTATTTTATTTTATTTTATTTTATTTTATTTTATTTTATTTTATTTTATTTTATTTTATTTTATTTTATTTTATTTTATTTTATTTTATTTTATTTTATTTTATTTTATTTTATTTTATTTTATTTTATTTTATTTTATTTTATTTTATTTTATTTTATTTTATTTTATTTTATTTTATTTTATTTTATTTTATTTTATTTTATTTTATTTTATTTTATTTTATTTTATTTTATTTTATTTTATTTTATTTTATTTTATTTTATTTTATTTTATTTTATTTTATTTTATTTTATTTTATTTTATTTTATTTTATTTTATTTTATTTTATTTTATTTTATTTTATTTTATTTTATTTTATTTTATTTTATTTTATTTTATTTTATTTTATTTTATTTTATTTTATTTTATTTTATTTTATTTTATTTTATTTTATTTTATTTTATTTTATTTTATTTTATTTTATTTTATTTTATTTTATTTTATTTTATTTTATTTTATTTTATTTTATTTTATTTTATTTATTTTATTTTATTTTATTTTATTTTATTTTATTTTATTTTATTTTATTTTATTTTATTTTATTTTATTTTATTTTATTTTATTTTATTTTATTTTATTTTATTTTATTTTAGTTTATTTTATATTTTATTTTATTTTATTTTATTTTATTTTATTTTATTTTATTTTATTTTATTTTATTTTATTTTATTTTATTTTATTTTATTTTATTTTATTTTATTTTATTTTATTTTATTTTATTTTGTTTTATTTTATTTTAACTCATTTAATTTAATTAATCTAATATTTTATTTTATTTTATATTATTTTATTTTAACTTATTTAATTTAATTAATCTAATATTTTATTTTATTTTATATTATTTTATTATAAATTATTTCATTTTATTATTTATTTATTTTTTGTAATTTTTTTTTTTTTTTTTGATAAATTAAACAAAAGAAAAATTCCGAGCAAATAGCATCACAGTCTACATTTATTTGTCTCCCTCACAATGTAATATCTTCTTCTTATATCCATTTACATGAAAACTCATAAAAGCAAGTCGACTGTGAAAATTACCATCAAACAACCATAAATTTTGTTTACATCCAAAAAAATAAAAAAATAAAAATAAAGTCAAATATGCATAATTTCACACCCACTACGTTGTCAAAAGACGTCAACAACAACACTAACAATCTCAAAAAATGATATAAAAGCATTAAGCACCATTAAATTTGATACGCCATCAAGACGCTGATATGATCAGCTGTGTTTGCTGTCTCCCACAGCGACTGTTCGCGTATAATATTTCTTCATTTTATTTGAATTCCAAAAGGGGAGGACCAACGCCAAAAGTATTGGGCTGTCTTTAACAGCAGATAACGCGACTGCCTTTTAGCGAAATCAATTTGTTGCATACATGTATGTAATTTTATCGTACATATGTATGTACATACATATACTAATGGCAATCGCAATTATTGTGTGCTTTCACACAAAGCTCTGATACGTATACGCCCCTGCATACAGCCAATGATGAGTGTTCGGGAATGGATGAAGGAAAAGTGACTGTATGTCAGCGCAGTGTCAGTAAAATGCGCATTTAAAGATAAAAACACATTCACTAAATGATAACAGGGGAATTATTACAAGCAAAACCCGACACAATGCTTTATGTTTGTAGTTACAAGCGAAAAGCAGGAATATTAGTGAGCAATGAGGTGAATCGTATAAGAATTTTATAGGGAGACGTCACTAACAGATCAGTGACAAGCATCGACAAAGATGATGATGATATTGATAAAGGCAGCACAAAAGGGATTGAAGGAAAAATATTACTTTTGGGATGCGCATTTTTCAGAAGGGATTTTATTTATAAAACGTGTGCCGTAACTAATTTATTTTACTTGTAAAATTAAGTACTAGTTTTATTGTTTAAATAATATTGAAAGAAATCATATCTTTGGCATTAACTAAATCCAATTTATTTTACTTGTAAAAGTCTCTACAAGTTTTTTCGAGTGAAAAATATGATATGGACTTAATGAAAAAATGCTGATGAAAATATGCATATTTTCTCCTTCACATACAAGGACAAGTCTCTACTTGAGTTAGATTTCCGTACCGCATGCTTTTCACCAAGAACTGCGTATTTGGTTTGAAATGATAAATACTTCGTTGCAACACACTCAGACCTGGTACATCTGCCTGAAACATATATTTTCCCTCAAAGAGTGTGTTCACATTTTCTCAAGCAGAAAAATCGTAAACGGATGTGCATGTAAAGTTGCGACATAAAATGAAAAACTACAAAAAGAAAAAATTACCTTGACGAAAGTAAATCGAAGCATACAAATCACAAAAGCTCTACAGAGCCGTGCAATTTTTGTTACAAATATGAAAAAATGAAGAAAATGGTATTCACCTGACGTTATCCATATTTAAACACATTTACATTTTTCCAAAGAAAAAAAAATTCCATTCACATTCTTACGCCACATTTTCCATTACGACATAACAAAAGGTAAAAGATTTGTCAAAATTTGCACAACAACTACATAACTGTAAACTACAAATCACCATAAAATATTTTTACATAATAAAATATTTCCATTTTTATGTCAACCATAGACAGGCAGCAGGCAGCAAGCAGCCAGCGGCAAGAGATAAAGCCTACAATGAACAGTGTGACAGCTGCACGTGCTGAGCCCATATTTCCATCGTTTCGCACAAAGCACGTGGCAGCCGTTGACAGCAAAAATCTATCAGTTGTTGGGCCACCTGCTGCTAAAAGAAGAAATATTAAAAAAAAAATATGCCATAGAATATTTATGCCCATCTGTCAAGGTTACTGCAACGGCTGTCGACTTTGAAACACCTCACTTCAAAGTGAATTTAACTAGATATTTATTTAAATATACACTTATATATATTTAACTGTATGTACATATGGTATATAAATATGTGTGGCAGCAGAAAAATATTCGCAATATGCAAATTCCGTTCACAACTATATTATTATACATTTTTCCTCGTTTTTTCACTCGCTACTTCCCCCTGCGAGTTAGTTGTAGTTGGCAACGCGTGCTCGTTCGCTCTCTATTCCGCCAGCTTATGACAGTTCGTTGCATTTTTCAGGGGATTTGTGCATGGATTTAATATGACATATTTGCACAAAGTTTCTTGCGGTAGAGGAGGGTAGTGCCGGCGGCAGTTTTGTGTTGAAATTTTTAAATGCGACGTGTGTGTTTAATATACATAAGTTTTATTAGTTTAAATAAATTTGCTCCGTTAGTTTTTCGGTATAAATATGGCATAAAGAGAGATGAATTTTTTAGCACGTTGTAAGCGACGCGAATTACATAGAAATATTAAAATAAACTGTGTTGAATTGAAACTTAGGACAATTAGTTAAAAAAAATTAAAAAAAGAGAAAATATTAAATATTTAAAGCAAAACTATTATAGGTAAATGAAAAGTATTCGCAGACTATTTGGAGCACCATTTTGAGTATGGAGAAGAGCGGCCCGATGAACTGAAATCAAAAGTATCCCAGAGAAAATTCTGTAGAAAATCGCTTTAACGATTATAAAGCGTCATATATAATAAACCAGAGGAAATCCAAACTCTCTAAATGCTAACCCCTGATACTATCAGCATATCTATATACGTACTCTCTTAAGTAGTATGTAGAAAAATTCGTACAAAAACATGTCACATAAGTAGATATGTATTGTAAGTACGAGAGAATAAAAACAGCGCACGAAATTTCGCACTCAGCTAATATAGAAAATTATTTTACTAACTCCATTAATGCGCATACGTGTACTTGACATGTCACATGCAATGATAACGCTGAGAGTTGGGAGAATATTAAAAAATATTAAAAAAAAAATATATTCCTTCAATAAATATAGTTAGGAGTGAGAGTCGCCAAAAAAGGGGCCCACAGACAACATGCAACTGAAGTTGATGACTTATTTTAACTTAATTAAAGAGTTGGCGGGAGGAAAGAAAAAATGGAGAATTATTACAAAAAAAATTTGAACTAAAAAGCGTTGTATGTATTATAGGAAAAATAAAAGAAAATTCACCAAAAATGAATACACTAGAAATGTGCCACCAACAACGATTAAGGCTAAAGAGCTTTAATAAATGAAGTATTAGGGTGAGCATTTATTTTTGAACTAGATTTTTTACATCGCGCTCTAAATTTTTAATATCAAAAAATAAAAATTATGTATACCCACATATATAAATAAAAGTAAAAAGATTTGAATAATTTTTTTGACTATTTCTACAAAATTAACTTAAAATTTTGTTTAAGTATCTCTAGTTAAAAAATTTTCTTACAAAATTAAATTAAATAGATTTATTTAAAATATTTGATAAAAAAAAATTCTTTAAAAATTAACTAAATCATTTTTTGCAGTATTTTTCTTACTATGATAATTTTGTTATACGAAATTGAATAAAGTAATTTTTTTCATTTCGTAAAAAGTTTTTCTAGAAAATAAAATTGAATAACTTCTTATAATATTTTTTTCTTTATTTTAAAATAGTTTAAAAGTTGTTTTTATTTTTTGAAATTAAGTTATAATAAATATCCTTTTTTAATATTTTTTTTAAAGACAACTTTTTTATTAAATTTCTTTAAACAGAGCAGTTTTGACTTTTTATATCTTAATATAAAAATTATTTCCTACAAAATTGAATTTTTAAATAATTTTTTAATATATCGTTGTCGTACTTTTGAAATTATTCTGTTTAACTTTTTTTTTTAATATAAATTACTTTTTTTTTCTTTCTTTTAATATTTTTCGTAAAAGGTTTTTCTAACAAAAATTAAAGAGAAAATCTTTCAATATTTTTAATACAAAAACTTCTTTTTACAAATTTATATAAAATCAGCAGTTTCTTTCATTAAAATAATTATATTTTTTATTTGTTCTTATTATACATTTTTTCGACAAAATTAAAATATGTCGTTTTTTTAATATTTTTCGTAAAAATTTTTTTTTTTACTAAATTAAATAAAATAATTTGTTTTAATATTTTTTTTTTTCACTTTGAAATCTTAACATAAAACATTTTTATATTAAATAGACTTTTTTCATAGCTTTTGCAAAGAGTGACACTTAAAAAATTCAATTGCGTAATTTTTTTGTATGATATTCCTCTTTACACAAAAATTTTTTTCCTGCGAAATTAAATCAAATGAACATTTTTAATACTGTTTTAATATTTTTTTCTTAATATTAAAATTTTTTCAAACAAAATTAAATTAAAAGGTATTATTATTGAAAATGTTTCTCAAAACTACAATTTATGCTAAAAATTTAAATGAAAGGGAATTTATCTGCAAAAAGTTATTCCTTACAAAATTATTATGAATATTTTTTGTAATGTTTTTTCTTAATCAAATAAAAGTGAAATATTTTTAAATATATATTTTTCTTAAAGTAGCAATTTTTGCTACAAAATTAAATTATAGAGAATTATAGAATATTTCAATATTTATCTGCAAAAAGCTATTTCTTGCAAAATTAATATGAATAATTTTTTTTATTGTCTTTGTTTTTTTGTTTTTAATATTTAAATATTTTTTTACAAAATTAATAAATTAATATAAAGGGAATTATGTTTTAGTTTTTTTTTTTCAAATGACAATTTTCAGTACAACAGTCCTTACAAGCAGCCTTCCAAATTTTACTTGTAAAAATAGCGTTAAAACTTAAAACAGCATAATGCGTACATAAGCTTTGCAATAACACTTGTAGAAATAACTACAAGTTGATTTTTTTCTACATGCAGACTTATGAGTCTTAAAAGCTACTAATTCAATTGAGACTAAATACATGGAATAAATATTTTTTATGCTGTTTCTGTGTTGCTGGTATCGAAATAAATAATTTTGGAAAATTCTATATATATATAAACGTATATTAATCTAAAATAAAATAAAGCAATAAAAACGAATTTTTCATAGCAAACACTGTGCACCCTCTTGAAATATATAACAGTTCATATACTCAAAACAAAAAACGGAAAAAAGACAAAAAACTATTTCACTATAAACTAATCTGCATGATTATTCACGATTACTATGTGATATATACGCCACCACTTTTTCATAACCAAATAATGAAACTAGACTACCAACGAAGCCAAATAACTGGCGCAAACAAACAGTGAGCAGATGCCGACAAATGAATAGATGAAATAAAAGCAAAAAATAAAAGAAGAACAAAATATCTCGACTGTTAGGTAAGGGATGCAGTAAGTTTTGAGACAAAACGTCACGTGCGACATGGAAATAGTAGATGAACATCTCGGCAGCTTCACACAAAACAAGAGTGAATTATTTATGCTCGTATGTATGTATGTATGTATGTACATACATATATCTGACGTTGCCACACAACCAACAAACATTTGTTTGATATACAGCATAGATTTGTCATAAAGCCACATGAAATGAGAAGATTTATGCAACTTTCAGTCATTATATGCAGATAAACTCTTTTCCATTTACCTTGCGATGACATAATATTTGCCTAAAGAAAGGAGAAATAAAGTGAAGAGGAAATAGTTGGAAAAAAGCAGATGTGATGGGCGGAATACATAAGCAGTATGCTTACTCATACAGCTCTAGTTAAGCCGTGCAGTATGTATGCGTGTGTGTGTGTGTGTGTGTGTGTATGAGCGTCCTCTTCATAGCTGCCTCACCCAAGCAACGAACAAAATTAACTCCTCAAAATTTTGCCACTCCAAACCTACTATTTACCCACTTAACTTTTGCTCTCTTCTTCTTCGTTATTGCAGTGCTTTTGCTTGCCATTTTATTACACTCCTTTATTACCTATTTACGACAACTAAGCTAGACTACAATGTATAGTACGTACGTATGTTGTCTGGTGATGAGCAACTAGGATGTACATAAATTAATTAAACGCAAATTCACCACATTTAATTAATGTGCGATGCACGTGACATGCCGTGTAACTACTACACATACAACAACAATGTAAGCAATCACTAAGCCAACCACAGAGTCATAGCTCACTAACATTATAGTCATTAATGTCGTTAGATTCGTGTACTATGAGTAATAAGCGCTAGAATAATAATAACAACAACAAATCCAAAATAACTTTTGACATTCGCAAGAGCTATGGTTGCCATGGGCTTTGGCATGCTTACCCGGTTGAGGGTCACAGGGAGAGTTGTGCGGTTTAAGAATAGAATTAAGCGATTAATCAACTAGGTAAATTATAAGATCTTGATTATTCATTGAATTGATGAATCAATTATTTTTTATTGCATTATAAAAAAAAAAAAAATTATAATTACGCTGTGATTGATTAGTTAATTCTTTCTAAAGCAAATTATTTTTATTTTTTTCCAATTGAAAATTTTTTTTACGTATGAATAATATTTTGATAATCAACGTCATGATTAATCTAACTGATTAAGTAATGGTTAAACGAAGTGACAGAATTCTTGATTACTTACATTATTATTTAAATATTTATGAGATTTTAATAATCAAAAATTGCTAATCATTGATTACCACTTTGCTATACATAATTGATTAATCAATTCAGTTAATTTTTTCAATTAATCGACGCATTCGATTAAATGATTTTTCTACCATCCTATATTTATTCATTTTTTAATCAATTTAATTCATCGGATTATGATTATTGAAAAAGAAATTGATCAATTATTTAGTCGATTTGAATAATGGGATTAATTCATTAGTTGAGCTGCAATTAATTGACATGTCTAAGCAAATAAAAAATAACCTTGCTTAAGGTGTTAAGGGTAGTCATGAGAACAATTTTCAATAATTTTGTTTTTATATCAGCAAAGTAAAATTCGGCATTATTATATTATGTTTGACTTGATCTAAAAAAAACAAAAAATGGAAAAAACCGAAAATCTAAACATTTTAAAGAATGTGGTCGTTTCTGTGGGCCAAGTTTCAAAAAATGTGCTTTGTGGTGACCATCACAAATACTTGAAAAACTTATCTAAAATCAATCGGAAAAAATATATATATAATATATATCTGAAAAAAATAATTTCTTAATAGAAAATCTAATTTATAATCGAAGTTTATTTTACATTAAAAGGTTGCGGTCTTAAGAAACTTGTGTACCATAAAGAGAAAGTTTTAAGATATTTTTATTTAAAAAAAGCGAAAAAATTTTGTTTAAATACTGACTACCTCAAAGTCTTTAAGGGTGGGTGCCACCTATTTCTTCCCGACTAGAGAAATTTAAACAAAGAGCCAGCTATTAGCAACTGTGAGGACATTTATATCTATGATGATGGGTCTAAACGGAAGGCAGCCACACGATCCAAGTTCTTCTGTGACCGCCCAATAGTGAATACAACTCTGTCTTGTAAGCAGATTGTGGGTCTTACTGAAGGTGATAAATGGGCGAGCACTTTAAAAAGAGAAACCTATTAGATTGCTTGTTGACAAGCAACAATTAAGTTGATTAAATGTATGAACAGAATGTCTAAAATCCAATGAGGCAATTAACAGAGAATCACGGTAGGAGAACATTGAACATATGTTGGGTCTCTGGTCAGACGTATGAATAAGGTAATGAAAAGGCCGTCACTACCGAATCTAAGTGCCTAAGGCCTCTCATCGCTTTCAAAATATATCTATAACAGTGGCCACCATAGGTTCTGGAGCATTTCCAGCGTAAGGGTTACTACTAAACCACTGTAGGCAGCACGAATTGAAGACAGACCAAACTGTAACTAGTAGTAAGCAAAAGGGAACTTAGTATCCACCTAAGGGCTTAAAACCTTCAAACCTTCTCTCTGTATGGCCTTTGGGTTATTATAAATGATATGCCACCTAAGTCATATATTTATTTTCTTTTTTAGAAAAGATATTTTAGCTGCCTTTCTGTAGACAATAAATTAAGCTCTCAAGCATAAATTATGTGAAGACTAAAACGTAAATGCATACAACGACGAGAGAAAGACAAAGGAAATAATGAGCTCAAAGTCAGAGTATGATGCTGAGTTGAGGCAATTACTTCCGGCACTCAACACGCTCCAACACTGCTTAATTCCATTTCAACTAAACTACAACTGAAGATAATAAACAAGCGACATAACAACAACAGCAAAATTGTATATTAAATTACAACAAAATAATTGTTTAGATCTCCGCACAACACAAAACTAATGAAAAAGACTGGACGCACCAGTGACTCAAAACAAAACGTGACAAAAGCACAGCAATAACTAATAAAATAGAACAGAAAAGTACTTACGAAGGAACGACAGAGGGAGGGAGAAGAAGAGAGAGAGAAGGAGATAGAAGGAGATAGAGGGAGAAGGAGAGAGTGAATGAGAGTTGAAGAAGAGCAACGTAGAATAAATGCAATAATAATAAAGTAGCAAAAATAATTTACATAATAAAACAAAAGACCGCAGCCAAGAAAGTTATGTATAAATGTCATCAACAATTTCCACATGCTACAGCCCGTCAAGGCAAGCAGGGTTGAGAGGTTAATGGCAAGAAAAGTGGCGAAATGGTAGGCGCAAAACTAAAAGTAATCATAGAAAGTGAGACGCAGCTATGACCAACGAGAGTTGACGTCAGCAGAATATGATAGCGAGACAGAGCTTAACAGAAAGTTGAGTGAGGCCGCTACAGGCAGTTGTATACAGTTAAATGCAGATTATATTTATTTGCCGTGCGCCTCAAACACTTGCATTGGGAAAAGTTATACGGCAAAGGCGAAAGGAAACTTTTCATATTAGCTTTGCTTGGTGACGGTTAACAACCACCTTCACGTAGCAGTCGCATGACAAATAGTCATAAAAACGGAAGTTCCATGGACGTCAACAAGAAAAAGATTTGAAACTGCCGCAGGCGCTTGTCATTTTTTTTTTATTGTAATTTTTTGTTAACTAAGAAAGTCGCATAAATATATATGTACATACATATGTAAATAGGAGGCACATAGCACAGCTAAAGTGAGCATTCGGAAAAGTACACAAATTACTCATGAATGAATTAGTCGTAAGAAATGGCGCTTTGCTTCCTTGCTGGCTTGCTGTGACCTCCATGCATTTCGCTGAAATCGGCACGAAAGTTGTGGCCAAATTGTTTGAGCAAAGCATTTTTGGAGATTTATGCGCGTAAACAGATTATCATAGACAAATGTATATTTATTAAATTGCAAATAAATTGCAGTTTGAAGGTTAACTTTTGTTGTCTTCAGCGGAGCGAGGAAAAATTGTAATAAGAAGAGAAATTTCGACGTAGGGGAATCAGTTTTACCGATTTAGTTTTGTCATTGAGCTAAATTTAATTTACTTTTTTAAGTGTATTTACGCTGTTCTCTTTATCTACAAACAACTTGGAAGAATCAGCAATTAGCTAAAAAAAAAACGTTTTTAAAATAATATCCGATAGGTGGCGCGGGAATCTACATATTTCTAAAAATCGGAGATTTTTCTCACAGGTTGATGTATTCGTAAGACAAAAGCTCGCATTATCGCCGTCCAAGAAGTGCGATGAATAAGACAAGGACGGAAGAAGGTGGATCCTTCTGACATTTACTGTGGCGGCCTTATAAAAGACAGCCAATTTGTTGTAGAATTTGTGGTGGGAGAGAGATTCTGCGGCCGAGTACTAGTATGCACTTCGGTGGATGAACCTATAGCTTTGTATGAGCGCCCAGAACGCAACGATGTGAAAATTGGGCTTGGCGACTTTAACGCCAGTGTGGGAAAAGAAGATTTTTCTCGCACAACAGTCGGGAATTTCAGCCTTCATGGTCAAATATCCCCAAACTGTCTAAGGCTGATCGCCTTCGCCGTGGCACGAAATATGGTTGCCTGCGGTTTTTGTTAATATGCGTGCTCTCCGAGGACCTAGCATCAACTCGAATCACTATCTTATCGCAGCGAAGATACGTACCCGCCTCTTTATACCAAAGATCACGAGGAAAGTTCGACATCGAAAAGCTACAATCACAACAACGCAGCCGAGCGGTGTTCTACTCGACTTGCACACCTGCTGTCTGAAAGCATTCAGACCACCCCTGCGAGGTAAAATATCAATATGAAGAGCTGAAGAGCAACTTTGCAGACAAACAAAAGATAGAGGACAAGGGTAATGGTTGAAAATTCTATGCAAAATAAGCCAACTTACAGAAGGTTTCAAGACCGGAGCATACTCATATAAAAATGAGAGAGGAAATCTGGTGACCGATGTCCAAAGCATACTTGATGTATGAAGGGAACACTTTTTCAGCTTGCTGAATGACAGTGAAAATCCAAAATCCAGAGATGGCGAACTAGAAACCCCAATCGATGAGGATGGAAAAGACTTCGCCTTACTCGACCATGACGAGGTTCGAATAGGAATTGCACGCTTAAAGAACAACAAGGCGGTGGGGGCTGATGGCTTACCGGCTGAGCTATTTAATCATGGCGGTAAAGAGCTGGTAAAATAAATTCATCAGCTTCCTTGTAGAAAGCATCTCGACAATTGGGGCTTTAGTGTGCTCTGCCCATTCCATAAAAACGGAGATCCCGCAATCTGCGCCAAGTACCAAAGGTCAAGGCTCTTAAATATTGCATAAAATGTTCTCTCCAGCGTATTATGTGAAAGACTAAAACCCACCGTCAACAAACTGATTGGACCTTATCAGTGTGGCTTTAGACTAAGTAAATCCATCATTGACCAAATAATAAAAACCCTTGGGAAGTGGATTGATACACATCGCCTTATAATAAATTTCAAAGCAGCCTTCGACAGCATGAAAAGGGTCTGCCCCTATGTCGCAGAGGCATAGTTAGAACTGGGAAGGACGTCCGAGTCGTCCGACCAGTTCGGCACAGAACAAGAGTGTACAACTGCTGGCGTACGACGATGATATTGACATCATTGACCACAACAACCGCGTCGTTGGTTCTGCTTTCTACAAGCTTAACAAAGAAGCAAAGCAAATGGATCTGGTAGTGAAAGAGAACAAGAGGAAATATCTCCTGTCATCAAACAAAGAGTTATCACATTCACGACTTGGCTCCTACGTCACTGTTAACAGTCTTAAATTTGAAGTCGTAGATAACTTCGACTATCTTGGAATACCAGCAACAAAGTCAGCCTGGAAATCCAACGCAGAATCACCCTTGCCAATAGGTGCTATTGTGGACTGAGTAGGCAATTGAAAAGTAAAGTCCTCTCCCGACGAACGCAAACCAAATTCAACAAGCCAGTCATCATTTCCGCCGTGCTATATGGTGCAGAAGCCCAGGCGATGTCGAAATTCGATGAATCAGCCCTAGGAGTCTTCAAGAGAAAACTTTTGCATAAGATTTATGGTCCTCAACGAGTTAGGAACGGCGAATACCGCCAACGATGAAACGATGAGCTGTATAAATTATAAGGTGACAGTGATATAGTTCAGCGAATGAAGAGACTACGTTGGCTAGATCATGTCGTCCGACTGGATGAAAGTACTCCAGCTTTGAAAGTATTTGATGTAGCAGCCGTTGGAAGGATCAGGTAGAGAGCGACCTTATTTCACTTGGTATTCCCAACTGGCGCCAAACAGCAAAGAGAAGAAGGAGAAGAATGTATGTTTTTCTTCTGCTTCACGTTCACGGGTGGGTAAACTACTAAACTATGTATTTTTAATAAAAATACAAACTATATCAAATTTTCATATATAAATTCATACACGCATATAAATTTAAAGAAAGAGTGCCGAAAGAGGCAATTGTGAGCCATTCAAATGCGCGTAACGACATTCAGAGAAGGTAATTGCTGAACACTTAAAGAAACCCAAGCCGACTAAGTGCGGCAGCAGGCACTTCACTCGAGCGCCAATCGACATTGTGTGTCCGCCACTTTCGTAAAAGGCAAACGACAAAGCAACCACGTAGGAAATATTAGACGAAAAAATTTAAAATGGATTTCCCAAGGTCTTCAAACGGGCATAAGATTCTGAAATGGCGATTGGTGAAAATTTTTCAAAAACTTGTAGGAAAAATAGCAAAAACAAAAGGCAGTTATTCATAACAAATTTTTCTTTCCCCTCCAAAGTGTTCACAATGGATTTCCTACCGGTGTGGCATGCTATTCAAATAGATGATGTTCTTTTTTAAAAGTGCCACAGGACAAAGAAAAAAAAACGACGAAAAAAGCAACAAAATTTTGTGGTGAAAAGAAGCTTTCAACTATTTAATATGCATACTTACAACAAGTACAAAATAACCGTTAAAGGGACGAGATAAGGTGTGTGTCCGGGTGTTTGTGTGTGTGTGTGTGTGTGTGTGGTGCGCGTGTCTATAATAGATACTCTTGTAGACACTGCCACGGCTCATGAATTATTACGTGTGCGCGTGTGTGAAGTGCGTGATATGCATAATTTAAATTATGCACAATATGCAATATACACGTATGTATAAATATATGTACACATATTCATAAGAAGAACCATTTATTATGCAATATAAATTAAATTATATGCATATTCGTTGAGTAAATTTTTTCGAAAGAAGGCAAACTGTGTTGACGGTAAGCATACAACAATGAAAATGTGGAACAGTCAAAGAGAAATTGCAAAATTTAACACTCTATATGTGTGTATACGTGTATGTATATGTGACACTATTTTGGTTGAGTGGTAGCAGAGGGTGTGGGTGTAATGCATATATAAATACATACAAATGGGTTTCATTAATTTGCGAATATTCTAAATTAGTTTGGATTAAAATATATGTAAATGTATGTATGTATGTGTAAATGTGCGTCAGTGAAATTTTAGTTTGCAAATTTGAGCCGACAATGTGAGGTCAGAAACATTATTTGCTTTTGTTATGTTTAATCAAGTTAATTCAAATTTTACAATTAGCCACAGATTTTGTTGAAAAATTTGTGCTGTCAAAATTTTATGCGCTTTAATAAGTAAAAATTATATACACCGTATAATAAAAAAAATTAAATTATGAAATATTCAAATATTTTAACTGGGAATGCGAAATTTAACAATTGATATAAACGGTTTTACTGTGAATTTCATGTGAAAAAATTCGTGTGGAAATTTTGATACTGAACAAAAACAAAATATTGAACTTTGTTGTTGTTTTACATTAAAAATGTTCACGTAAAATTGCCACTAATAATAATAATTGCTTAAATAATAAAAAAAATATAATTCTCGATCAAAAAAATATAATTAATTTAATTAAAAGTTTTTAAGAAGAACTAAAAATATAATATATTGTAATAATGAAAATTCTGCAAAATTACGACTCACATATGGGGTAAAAGTGCTCGAAACACGCGCATTAGAGCAAAAATCAAAGTAGCATACATTAGGCCATCAGAAAAGCTTTATCGGGATAAAATCGAATAACGCATCGAAAATTGTTCAATTGGTGTCTGCACAAAAATGTCTATAGAAAATACATTTGTCAACTAAATTTTTCGCAAATGACACCTAAGCATTAATGCTATTAATCCCTTGTTAATATATTTTTCGAAGATTTTTTAGTTTGGAAAATATAAGCGTTCAAACTTTTTACAAAATAATTTACTTTTTTTGGAAAAAGTAACAATTTTCTTTGGATCTTAACATCTTTTACTCATCGCAGATCTCTGAAATACTTCAGGTCCATAAGGTGTGAGCTTTTCCCTATAATATTTCCATTTCAACTTACCTCTTCAGACTAAAATTTCCAAAATTGAAACATTTTTATATAAAAATTGTTTGGCAAACAGTTGTAAATTTTCTTATTAATGCTTGAATTCTAACCTTGAATGCCAGTTTACAAAAAGTGTATCGGATTAAAGTTGCGTAATTGAGAGCAATAACTGGTTTAACGAATAGAAATGGTGCATCTAGCGCTAAATGGACCGAAGTTAAAAGCTCGTCGGTCAACACACTTCTAGTCTTTATGAAAATGTTTAAAAAAATATTTAAATTTGTATTGACCAGTGTAAAAAATTTGCTTTCATTTTAAATATTCTTTTTCCCACTTTGTTATTCAGCAAATTTAATTAATTATGGCATTAGTTAAAATGTGACTGCAAAACAAAATACAACTGTCAGATACAATAAATAGAAATTTTTTGGCACTAACGCGTACTCACTGGTACTTTACTGAATAAAAATTTCTACGCGTATAAATCATTTATCATTAACTTGTGCGATTAATCAAAAACAATTAAAATTATTCAAAAGTAATTTATGGCAGCCAAGATAAATAAAATAAAATACTTAAAATTTTTGCTTTATTTTTTATGTATTTATTTTTTTATTTCTTTATTTTTTTTATTTATTAAATTGAGCTTAAGCAAATTCTTAAACACTTGCGAATATTTTATTTAATTTTCTCTTTTTACTTTTTATCTTCATTGCAGGTCATTGAGGAGCGTGTCGTTCATATACCATTTGTACCAACACAACCGGAGCCATACAATCAACCGTCCGGGCATGAATTAAAACCACGTCCGGTGGGCGAAGAGAATGGCATGGTGGTCTTCAATTACAATCCCGTTAGCGCTGTCAATTATGTAAGTTTGCGTGTATGTAAAGATAAATATTTAAAAAAAAATTTCGGACATATTTATGTGGAAGTGACGTCGGTGAATGAATTCAACTTTATTTATCGCATCCTCATATGCTTTAATTCGGCGAAGCGACATATTGGCAGGCGATTGAAATTCACAAGCGCGTTTTGGTTGTAATTTTCTTTACAAGACTTTAGTAGTTTGTTTTTTCGTTTTTTTTTTTAATTAATTTTTATTCTGATATCCTTAGTTAGTTTTATATTTATGATACTTAATAATCCAAGGCATGTTGACCATCTTCATGTATATTAAAAAATTCTCTGGACATCAAGTTCCTTAAACTTAGTCGACAAAATACTCAAAATAATTTTCAAATGGAGGTATATAGAGAGACAAGCAATACAAGAATCTTCCACAACTATTGTATAATGTATAGGAAGCTAGACGGTGACCGCGTGGTTATTCCATCCGCAAGCTCAAGGTTCGAGAACTGGTCCGACGAACACCCAAAATTAAATTTCCTAATTGTGATCATTCCATACTGCCATTCGGAAGGCCCGAGTTCACATCCTGGTGAAACCAACACCCAAAAGTTATAGAAAAATAATTCAAATTAAAAAATTATGTTAAATTTTCTAATTGAGGTCGCACCTCCGCTGGGAATATCAAGCCTTCCGATTTTATTTCTGACATGAACTAAACAGCTCCTCATAAAAATACATAAGTCGTTCGGGGGCCGCTTAGAGTAAACTGTAGATTCCTTCATGTGTTTGATAAATATCAAATTGGATACGGTACTCAGCCGAAAATCACTTAAGCGGTACAAGGGGTCCATTATATATATATACACGTACATACAAGTAAGACGAAGTATTTAGCCGACTTTGCTTGAGACTTCCCTCAATTGGCCACTGGAGTACCGAATTTTTCTTGCCACGAAATAATTCTATTCAAAAACCAGCTGAAGATGAAAAGCTCTTATTATCAGAGTATGGTTTACCCTTCTTTGATCAGTATTTCACGATGTTTGTCAGGTTTTGCTTTTAAATCAATGTTTCGACCAAAAAAAATTTAACTACATTTAAATGTTCGCGTTCCGTTTCCGCAGGAAAAGATTCGAGACTTGTAATGACAAAAATTAATTATCCTACTACGCATCAGCTTTATACTAGTTAAATACTAGTTCGTCTTAGCGTGAAGAGATTTAAAATTTGTTGAAAATAATAGTATCCAACTAGAATTCTGATATACGAATTTTGCTTTTCACTTCTCTCAATGGATCGCTTCTAACCGGTTTTGAGCTACCTTAAATCGGAAGGCTCTTACCGTAGCAAGGTAAATGTTGCGCTAATACCACGAACAGGGTGCTTACTGTCTAGATGTTACTCATATGGTAAATTTTAATACATAGTCTAGTCTCTATCATGTGAGCAGTACGTTGATGTATAATCGAGTGTAATATCATGAAGTACGAATAATGATGGAGAAGTATTTTTGCACCACCGACCGGTGGAGGGGGACCATAAATTCCACTTAAGGACGAACACTCTCTTTAAGTAAGAAAGTTTCCGGAAATTGTCCGTACAATTCTATCGACCCATTTTTATAAGGTTGGAGCTAGAAGCATCATGACAGATATGACGCCGGACATTAACAAATGTAGTGAACCAGTATTTCTACTTTACTTAGCTTGTGGAGACAAACTCTAAGGGTAGATGAGCTGACAATACATCCACAAAAATCCTAAGTTATCTTCTTCTTCAGGCAATAAGTTAGCGTCTCATTCTACGTTTGAAATATGCTGTTGGTCACAGCAACAGCTGCCGTTTATTAGCTGTGGACGGTTCAATAAACTTCCCAATAAAAGCGTTAGGCAAATATGGCACGAAAAAGCTATTAAATAATTGAGTGTCTTTACGAATAAGTGGCAAAGTGGTTATGTGCGCGGTGGCAATTGAATTTGAGCGCGTGCAAAATTGGTGGCACAAACAACCATATACACACGCCAAACACACACATACACACTTTTCTATGTGGCTCTGCGTATTATTAACAGTAAACCGCAAATTATTCGAAATTTCTGTCATTTTGCAAATGAAAGAGCGAAAACAAAAGCAGCAACAACAACAAGAGCAACATATACAAAATTATAATTGACCAAAAGTATATGCATGTGTGTGTGTTTTTCATTGTTTATACGCTTGAATGCTCGCTATATGCGCTAAACCTGCGAAATGTATATACCTATACATATATATATTTCAGGAGATTGGGAGAGAGCGAGGCGATGACAGGAATTTGTCGAAAATTTAATTACTCTTTTTTTCATTATTATTACTGTTGTTGTTCTTGTTGTTTGTTTGTTAGCTCGTGAAAAGTTTGACAGCCATAACAACAACAACAGCAATAGCAGCAACAAGAGCAACAACAGAATACAAAGCATTCATAGCTGCGGAAAATCAAATGAACAGTTAACACCGGCCCATTGTCGAACGGGAATTAATTTGCACAAGTGACAACAACAGCAACAACACCAACAAGTGCAATGAGAAAATTTCACACGAAGCGATAATCAAAATGAAATAAAATTAAAATGAGATAAAAATAAATTGAATGAATTTAAGTACGCATGAATTGTGCGAATAAATGAAATTGCCATTGCACCGTTTACGTTGACGTTGACGTTGACGCAGACGTCGTTCTGGCTGTTGCTGTCACTGTCTGTTAATGGTGCCAAGTGCTGTCATTGGTCTTAGTGGTGTAAAGGTTTGTCATTGCCATTGTCAGTGTCACTGCGACAAAACGTGGCAGGTTGGTTTGTGTTGTTAGGGATGTGACGGATTTTCGTTTTCGATTTCGTTGAAAAAATTCAAAAAAATTCGTACACGGTTCTGATAAGCCTTTTTACTTTAAAAGGGTGCTGATAATCAGTCGCTAGATTGCAGAGGCTTTGAGTCTTTGAATAGTAGAGCATTCAACAAGCATAACAATTCTGCTTCCGGGTCCGTCAAGGAAGTTTCCAAGAAAAGTCTCTCTTCTTCGCTTAAAGGAAGTTCCCAAGAAAAGTCTCTCTTTCTTCGCTTACTTCGGAGCCAAGGAGTAAACGCGCTTGAATATGTTTTTATCTTTAAACTCGTTTCCGATCAGACAAGCTGAGAGCTTGCGACCGGTCCTGGTTTGAAGCTTCCTTACTTGTGGATGCACTATAAATAATAGGCCGACCGAACTGCTGATAGACTTTTATGAGGAGTTTTAATTTAATATCAGCAATACAGTTAGATGGGTTGACATTCCCTAAATTATTTTCCATATTTTTTCAATGTTGGCCTGAACCAGGACTCGAACCCATGCCTTCTGAATGCTAGTACACATTACTAACTCCTCGGTTATTGCGGCAGTGCATAATGGATACCTTTTATTCGATATTATTCGACTGGAGCCGATTGAAAACGCCTCTGACCACTTGTGGTCTTTACCAGGATCAATGGACCTCAATCCAAAATGGCGAACCATGGACGCAAAACACAGAAGGTCATTTGACATTCATCAAATCCCGCCTATGGCTTCTGTTAGAAACACTGATGGCCCACACGGTTGAAAATCCAGTCGGATTGTCGTTGCACGAAGCACACGGAGGCTGGCAAGTTAGAATCACCATGTCGTAATCTTCTTAACTGCCCAACTTTTGCGATACTAAGGCTCAGGTGCTTTGAGTGCCACATCTTTGACAGCCCAGGTGAGCTTTTGCGGATTTGAGGTAGGCGTTTTATCACTCTGCCTTCCTGTAACTGGTAAAAGTAGCACTACAAAGAAGAAGTGAATCCTTAATAAAACCTAAAGGGTGTCTATTGTAAGAGTAGACCATTTTTAGGAAAGCTTTCTGTTTCCAATACTGAGACCAAACCGCCTTCAGTGCTAAAGTGAATTTTCGATTCTTGCATCTCTGCTACTTTTTCCCACAAATAAAACATGAATTTCAAGGAACTGGAACTAAAAAAATTTTAGTTTGAGGTTTAGTTCTTCCGACTCCTGCTGTGGGTTTTAAATCTCTTTACTGCTTAGTTGGGGTAATTTTTAACATTCGGTTTGGCTCTGGCTTGCATCAGGTGCCTACAACCACCATATGCTTTCTCCTACTATATCAAAGGGCGAAACTTCATAATTCTCTTTACCCCCCTCGGTTCGTTTAACTCAACTTCGAACATCTCTATTTAATGCAAATCTACATTCGAATGTTTGACAACTACAACAACGGTGGCACTACGTCATCAACAGTTGGCTTACTGACCACTCTGACCTAACTTAGCCAACGATGGCATCACTTTTATCGCTTGTGACGTTATCAACTCATTGCCAGCTGCCGTCTCACTGCCAAACATTACACAATTGAAATTTGTCTCTTGCATTTTTAATCATCCACAATCAAGCGCTCGTCGCGTCGATGGCGTTAATGTACACCTTTTCTATGCATTCTTGGCAAATTTCATTTATAACTTTTTTTTTTCTTTTTTCTTTGCTTCTTGGCAAATTGCTCTCGCCTTTCTTCACGCCTTTCGATTATCTGGCATGTGTCTGCTTGTCGTCCGAAGCAAAGGTGACATGCTTTGCTTGGTATTCACTTCCTACATATCTAAAGAAAGCAAAAGTTACAAAATATCTATATATGTATATGTTTGTATGTAAGTATATATGTATGTAGGTGAGCGTGCAATTGCGAAATAAAGGGAAGTCTATATCGTCGTTTGTCGATCATTTAATGATTATTCTAAGCATGTAGGTCAGTTTGTTGATTAATGAAATAAACTGCGCAGAGTTGAGTTGATGAATGTTTGAGGAACATAAAAGGAATTAAAAAAAACCTCATTTCACTGCCAGGAATCAAGTCTCTCTGTGAAGCGAAGATTTAAATGAGCCATTGTAAGATTGACCTCCGAGGGAGCTTTAGTATTCGTCGTAAATTTGAAATCTTCGACTCCGATCTCGGCCAGCTTAACTCTAATTCAAAAACTAGCACACTCTGAGATGGCTGTATGAAACCGCACCTGGTTTTCCGCGCATCGCACCTACTGAACCGTTACAGAAGTATCCCTACTTTCGATTAACCTTCGGGTTCAGATCCGATAATGTCTAAACTTCCATTTCGGCTGCCACTCAAGAAACCTCTCCAATTTTGAGGCACTAGAAGACTTCTTACATAACCCGAACTCTGGAAAAGATGAGTTTAAAAAGCCCTCGCTTCTGTCACTTATCTTTAAGACATTTTGGTAAAGAGTTTAAAGAAAACTAATTATAATCAAATCTAAGATATCAGTCATTCAAATTGGGGACTCCATCGGGAGTCTAGGATGTCAATGGAGAAAATCCAAAAAAGCGCTCCAACATTAAAAACCCGGAAATCGTCTTACATAACAAACTATACTTGTAAAGCTAAACAAGGTCGTCTAAAGTTCTTCTTCTTCTTCTTTTTCTTCATCTTCTTCTTAAGTGGCTGCTCAAGCACTAACACTGCTCAGCTCAAGCTGAGTCAACACTTGAACGTCAAAACATTTTTCTCTCAAAAACTCCTAACGCCGACCGTTCGGATGATGTTACCACTCCTATCGCCTTCGACGAAAGGTCTATTTCGATATCATCGAATCGGTAATCGGGTTCATCATCTCTGGGTGTAGCGGGAGGAAGTGTTCCCGCCATAAACTCAATATCCGTCTACAGATCACCACTTCGGTCCCTACATGAATATGGTTCTGTCTGGAAACCTTCTGAAAGCCGCCGCATCTTCTTATAGAACATTAACTTTATCACCCAGCTTCTCCCGCTCATCGTTTTTACACATTTCAGCTTCTCTTCTTTTATGTTTGTAATTGTGTCACGCTTCTCTTTCCACTACCCGTTTGTCTGTTTTGATTGCAACTTTTCAACGTCAAACTTTCCCTGTGTGTGGTCCAAGTCGATATTAGAACCCCGGAGAGTGCGCACATCCAATCTAAAACACTCTTCCGTCTATCAGAACAGGATCGAACTGGTTTCGAATCTTTCGACTTAATTTTTTTTGTCGGAATATGGAGTTATATATAACTATAACCCATGACCGAATGTTGAAGAACTGGAACTCTCTCCCACCACAAATCTAACGCCATACACGCTTTCCTCTATATAACCACTGTAAATAAAAGCCATAACAACCATTCTTGTCCGGTCAATCGTTGGATGGCAGTGATGTCAGCCTTTTTATGAGATCGTCAACCAACTGGACAGGAGCACCTTCTCAATTAAGGGACCGGATATTCCAGGTGCATAATACATTTATGGTGATCTTCATTGAAATTAGAAGTTTTCATCCGAGGCAATGTTAAGTTTGTCATTCGAGCTCGTTTCAGTCTCTATTATCTGTATATTAGACGACGTGTCGAATCTGTTAGTAAATATATTTTAAATATTTTTTTTTATTTATTTAAATATATTAATTTTGTTATTTATTAATCATTATTTACATTTAATTTAATTTTTTATAATTTTTTTCAATTTATTTTTATCCATCAATCCAAACTGCAAAAATTACTCCGAAAATTGCACAGAAGAAAAAATCAAAAGCACAGAATTCGTCTAGCGATTCGGATATATCATCCTCCGAGTCACGTGGCTCTTCACCAGATCGCAGTACGCCCGATCGTCGCAAGTTGAAATTGAAAAATTCATTCACCAAAATGTTGGCCAGTCTGGAACGACGCTCTTCGAGCAATTCCAACGACGAATACGATGAAGATGATGATGAAAATGACGATGTGGATGACGAGAACGATGACGAGGTGGATGCGAAAACCATCGAAAAGGCATTAACCAAAGTAATCGAAGAGAAGACTGAAGCTGAAGATAACGCTAACGATGACATCGATGATATTTGGGCTAGCAAATCGCCGGAATACCAACCAGCCACGCCTACATATATCAAAAGTCAATTTGGCAAAGACATCACTACAATTAAAAATAAGCAAAAAGCGCTCAACTCAACAGCGTACACTTGTCTCGAAGACGAACCACTACCAAATCTACCCACACGTCCCATCGCACCGGTAAAATTAAATGAATGCAAATCAAATGACCGTAGCAACTACTCAGGAGATTTAGGTTCCCAGAGGGGCGCGAAATCTAGTTATAGTAGTAGCAGTAGTAGTAGTAGTAGCTTAAGCAGTGAACTTGATTTTGAGGCAAATTTTGACAAGGCGAACGTCGACGAGGACGATGATGATGACGGTAGTAAGACTTTGCGCGAAACCGTGACCACCACGAATATGATGAATTCTACGAACGCAACACTGGTGGCGGTGTCAAAATTGAAAGATCCAAATTCTAAATCAATGAATAAACAACACATTCAAATATTGGCAGAAAATCAGATATTCAAACCGAGCTCATCATCTGCGTCCAGCAGAATCGATACACAAATTCAGAATTTAGATTTTCTTAGTGATTTACAACATAGCAATGATAATCAAAATAGAATCAATGATAATTCCAATAGAAATAATGAAATTGCCAATTCTGATTCATTATATGATCCTCAGTTTAGTCGGTCAGCATTCGGTGGCTCTAAGATCCTCATGAATTGTCATCCCTGCAGCGCGGAGGAGTATGATGGTCTGGAATTTGAGTCACGTTTCGAGTCTGGCAATCTGGCGAAGGCGGTTATGATAACGCAAACCTATTATGAGCTACATCTGCGTTCGGATTTGTATACGAGCCGTTCTAAGCAATGGTTTTATTTTCGTGTGCGTCGGACTAGGAAGAATGTTATTTATAGGTAAGTGGGGAGGTTTTTTTTAAATATATTAAATGTATTTGTTTTTAAAAAATTTTTATTCTGAGAGCTCTTTTCAGGTATCGCGTTGGGTTTTACAGCCATTTACCCGACCTAATCTAACTTCTATCCGACCTAAGCTAGCCTAAACTCCATTCGACTTAACTTAGTCTCATTCATTCGAACTAACCTAACTTACAACCGACCTTACCTAATTTCCATCCCACCAAACTTAACCTTACTTTCATCCGGCCTAATCTAATCTTCATTCGAACTAACCTATCTTCCATCTTAACTGACTTAACTTCCATCAGACCTAACGTAAAATCCATCAGGCCTAACCTAATCTTAATTCAAACTATCATAACTTCCATCCGACTTAGCCTAATTTCAATGAGACCTAACCTAATCTTTGTTTAAACTAGCCTATATTACATACGGCCTGGCCTAATCTCCACCCGACCTAATCTAACTTAAACTCCATCCGACCTAACGTAGCGTAACGGTTAGGCCGGATAACCTAATCTTCATTTAAACTAACTTAACTTACAACCGATTTGCCATCCGACCTAACCTAACCTCTATTCGACTTTACCTTACTTCCATCCGACTTAACCTAATCTCAATGAGACCTAACCTAATCTTTATTTGAACTAACCTATATTACACCCGATCTGGCCTAATCTCCATCCGACCTAACCTATTCTCCTTCCAACATAACGTAATTTCCATCCTACTTTACCTAACATAATTTCCACCCAACCTAACGTAGTCTCCATCTATACTAATTTAACCTTCAATCTACCTAACCTAACTTACATCCAGCCTAATCTAATCTTCATCCGACCTAATGTAATATCTATTGTACCTTCCGATCAGAACTGAATTTGGATATTTCCCTGTGCATTGCGGAGTGTCCGGTCTGTTTAACGCACCTAAGATGAGCCCACATCATCCTATTAAAGAGATGGACGTGTTGTTGTTGAAACTACAAACTTATTGTGGTTGTAAACACAAAAATATTCCTCAAATTCGTTATTGGAGAAAGTTGGGGAGGTAAAAGTGTTCGCCCGGAAAAGTAGCCGAGGTGTTTCGGTACAAAAACCCGACTGTCACGGTAACTACTGGAATTTAGTCGTCAGGCATGTCTTACCGCTTGTAAAGTCTTGAACCTCTAATCCACAGGTGGCATGTAGTTATTTGAGACTCCACACTGTGGGTGGGTTTCGAGGTCAGTCAAAAGCTTGATTGATACTAAAGGCCTCAAATACAAATGAAACCGGAATTAGTAAAGGTCCATTGTTCCATATTCATAAAGTTGGAACTTAAGCGTCTCAAGTGTCTGCCTGTTCCTAAACTGCATTTGGCTCAAATGGAAGAGGCGCCAGTCACACTGGACTCTACTTTCCAACCTAGTAATTCTTCTACGCTCTGTAGAACTCGTTGTATAGGAGTACCTTGACCACAAAGTCCGCGCGCCCAAAGCTTACATTCCGAAGGAGAGCTTTCCGATTCTTTCGAGTATCCTTGAAATCCAAGCCAGAATGAAATCAATTTGATAGGATGTCACTAGGTAGAGATAATCTAACGGTATCCCTTGGTCATAGGTTCAAATCTTGGCTGGAGCCTTATATTCAATTTGAAGAAAAGTTTTTTCTAAACACATTCGCCTCTCAACTTGGAATGTCAATCTTTCCGATAGTTTTTCTAACATGAAATAAAAATATAAAAAACGCTTATGAGCCGTGCGCCGGCGGTGTAGAATAAATTGTAGATCCCTCATTTTCTTGGAAAAACAAACTGTAGAAGCAGCTCGACTTACACGAAGCGCTTCAGTTTTCGTACCACAACTTGTCACACCACATACACCACCGCGATACCTCTTCGTTCAAACCATCAAACCCTTTGGTCCATTCAAACAATTTCAGACCAATCCGCTTTATCAGCCCCAATGTAATACAACTGTCAGCTACAATAGATTACCATCATCACTCGAGAGCTACGATTGCATTCAAAACTATTAGGAATCAATTTTCAACCATTTTCCACTCATCCTTTGATTGAAAATCGAGTAGAGCAGATATTTATGCATTTCTACTTACTTTCACTCTACACAAACACACACACCCACACGACCCACAATCCAGCCAACAGCAATTTTCCACTGGTCAACGCCAACTAATTTGCAAAAAAAAATTCTTTTTCATTTCATTTCCGTTTCGAAATTGCTTCGTTCATGCACAACTACAATGATAATGACGTTGCTGATGCTGCTGATGATACTGACTGGTGGTGGTGCTGCTGCTGCTACTGCAACATGTGTCTCTGACGGCTTCGATACTCAATGCAATCGTCCAACCGTGCAACATGCTAACTCTGCTGGATGCAACACCATCGCATCGCCCACCTTTCTCTCTCTCTCTCTCTCTCTTCATCACTTCAATGCAACAACACCAACGAAAAGGTTTTCCATCGTGAACCTGGTCAAATCAGATAGTCTGTATAATGATGGCATGCGACCGCTCATGTATTCGACCATCAACGCCAAGCAGATACGTGAGGGTTGGAGGCGTTGCGGCACAAATATCGCCTACTATCGCAACGATGATGAGTGAGTTTATTATGAGAGATGAAAGATAGAGGAAGATTACTTGGCCAAGGATATAATGGTATAAGCGTATATGTACGAGTATGTCTGTATGTATGTGGATGCACATTAGGGTGGCATTTATAACTTTTTATGAAAATCAAAATTTTTATTTTTCGTTCTTTAATTGAAATGGAAATGATTTTTTGCATGCAAAATGATTTGCTGATTTCGCGAGTTTTCTGTAACCAAACTTGTTTAAAATTAATTTAAAAAAATTAGATAATGACGAAAATCGTTTATATATTTTGATGAGAAATTTTATTCTCTGGTTAATTGAATTTTACTGATTTTAAACTAAATTTGTTATTTCACAATTTATTCAAGCTTAAACTTATTTTTACAAGTAAAATTTATGATGGTTACGTATACGCACTGTTGTACTGGAAAAGCTCAAAAAATTCAAATATTTAAAAAAATTGCTTAATTAGTTCATTTTTTTAATTTTTCTGCTACATTCCTTAAAGCTTTGTAGCAAATGTCGAAACACCCTAATGTCCTTGATGTATATACACACATACATATAGACACACCTGTTTGCCGATTGCAAATGAAAAATCCAATTATAGCCCATTTTTCATGGCAACGCCTTGTAATCCCTTTACACTTTCTCTTTCGGCTGAAGCAGCTCCCCCCCGATCGACGTGTTATAATTTAAATTTTACATTCCTTTCCTTGTCCTTTATATTATCTCCCCTTGCAGCACACCAACTGGCGAGGAAGAGGATGAAAACAGCTCCTATACGTTAACGTTTAATATTGAATTTCAACACGACAACGATACGGTATACTTCGCACACAGTTATCCGTACACGTACAGTGACTTGCAGGTGAGTATTGCACACACACTCACATATTCACAACCTTATACAAGTATGTAAGAGCGTATATACGTATTTATTGTAATGCACTCCCAACAGCTGAGGCTCGTGTGCTCGAAATTGTCAGTGGACCCTTAAGAGCCATTGGTATGCCTATGGGTTTCTTTACACGTTTGTGTTGATGTGTGTGTGCGTCGGCATGCGTGGGAGTGTGTGCGTGTGTGTTAATTAATAAAGACACAGAGAATCATCCTTTTAATACTCAATTTCCAACTGTCATTATTTTCGTATTTTTTATTTTTTGTTTGCAGGATTATCTGATGTCTATACAAAAGGATCCTGTCAAATCGAAATTTTGTAAATTAAGACTTTTGTGTCGCTCGCTTGCGGGTAATAATGTGTATTATTTAACGGTGACAGCGCCGGTGGCGGACGAGGAGGCGATGAGGGTGAGTGAGCTGGAAGTGTTGCGCTTTTATTTTATTTATTAATTACAGTTATATACTCGTAGTAAGGATAAACAGGAAGTTAAAAAAACAACAATTTTTTATTAAATTTTTTTGAAAGCTTTAAAATTTTACAGCAAACAAAATCAAGAATGTTATAACGAATTTCAAGTGATAAGAAATTTAAACAAAAAATTTCAATAAGAAGGAAAAACAGGTTGCGGAAATCGAAATTCACTTTTGTTTTGTTGAAATTTGACAAATTTTCAACTTCAACTTATTATAAGATTAAATTTTTTATTTATCGAATTTCAAAATTCGATATGATGTCAGGTTTCGATAAAATATCGATCAATTAATCCATTAATCGATTACAAAACGATAACCCAAATGCTAACCGATATGCGTTGAAAAATTATATATATGTATATTATATACCATTTCCAAATATTATCGTTAATTTTATTTATTAACCTATACCGAACAAATGATATTTTGTCAGAAGATTAACCGATATCTTCTTGAAAACATAGATTTATATGTTATCAAATTTCGGCAACTTGCATTCAATGATCGATTAGTAACAAACGATATTTTCTCTAAAAATGAAAGGATATGTTTTCGAAACTATCGATATATATGATATCAAATTTCGATAACTTATCTGTAGTTGTATTAATGAATCGTTTACGTACAAACGATACTTTCTTTAAGTATTAATAACATGTTGGCGAAATTTATCAATTATTATTTCGATAAATTATCGATAATTTCATTCATTAATCGATTATGGACAAACGTTTTTTTCTGTGAAGATTATCTGATATTTGCTAAAAACTTATCTCTATATATTAAATCCAGTGCCTATAACTTGCCGAAGTTTTCATTAATTAATCGATTATGAAACAACAATATTTTGTCTAAAGATTAATGGTTTTGCTTGCCAAACTTATAGATATAAATGACATCAAATTTCGATATGATTAATCCATATGTTTTCAAAACTTATCGATATATGTATATGATAACAAATTTCCATAACCCATTGATAAATTTATTATTTAATCGATTACGAAAAAATTATATTTTTATATTATTATGAAGAATAATCGAACTGTTTTCGTGAACTCTTCGATATTTGTGATATCAAATCTCGATCAATTATAGGTAAATTCATTCATTAATTGATATCAAAAATACAAAATGAAGATTAAACGATATATTTTCATATATGTATGTATATGATATCTAGCTTTTTTAACTTATCGATTATTTCATTCATTAATCGATTGCGTCTAAATAATATTGTGTCTACGGATTAACCGATATGTGTTCAAAAACTTATGAAATATATATATTATATCATATATATATATATATATACCTATATCGAATTTCGATGGAAAATTAAAGTTCTCTCTCAACGAACAAAGTCCAAACTCCACAAGTCGCCCATCATACCCATCCTACTTTTGTATATCGTTCGTAGGAATGGACAAGACGACGTTAAAAGTTTTTGAGAGAAAGGTTTTCAGATTAAGATTAAGATGGACCGATGAGCTGTACAATGAATCAAGAGACAGCGGCCCTTGTTAGACTTGTTGTTAAATCGGCTATAATTGTGTAAAAGGTATCTACACCAGTAAAGATGAAAAACAAAATTTTTGTAATTTTCTAAATTCTACATCTTTTATTTTTTTTTTTAATTATTTTATAATTTATTTTTATGTTTTTTTTTATGTAATTATAGAAATTTTCGATGAAAAAACACATTTTATTTCATTTGCAACGTTAGTCTTCAAATCCGTTAGGATTTTCATATTTAATTATATTTTTCAGATTTTTTCAAGCCATAAACCTCTTTTGTAGTCTTTAAAAAAACGGTCCCTCTTTTTACACAAATCTAATTTAAATATGAGGCTACAGAATAAAACCCAAAAATTAAGAAATTTAATTTACAACAATAGTCCCATTGATAATACATATCTGCATACATACATATATTTACATCCTTCGACTTTCGCTTAAACCAATTTAAAATCTTTCATTTACGACCATCAAGATTCTCCTTGTCCATTGTGTGCTATAAATTCCGATTTTATTGCTTTCATTTATTCACTCAAAGTTGAAGAAAAACAGTTTCGCTAGTGAGAGAATGTACTTTAGAAAATACATATATTTTTCTCACATTTTTATTCGGCTATAATTTAAAGGCATTAAATGTAACGTCTTGAGCATGAAATATTGGAATTTATGGAATTTAAAGTCGTTTTTGCTGGCGAAATTAAATAAAGAGATTTATAAATAAATATATATGTGAATATGTTGAGATACTCATATCAGCAAATGTATTTATGAATATAGTATACCTATAGTTTTACTCAGATTATGTTCCACGGTTCCACTGCATACTACTGGCGTACATACATATAGGTATATACAGATATAAGTATGTATTTGCATAAGCTAAGATATAACCAATATAATATGCAACGCAATTCATGCTGAGTCAACTACATACATATTTATATATGTATGTATGTACATTGAGCTCATAATCCTCAATTACTAACGTAATGACTTCCTGCCTCATGTTGCCAGCTTTGGGAGCTCTTAGAGCTCTAAACTCCTATTCCTCTGCATATCCGCATGAGTAAATGCAGAATATAGGTATGTATGTAAATGTACGACAGATTATTTTATTAGCTCGCCGAGACTTATACTATACTACAATAGTATAAGCATGTGGATGTTACATATAAACATAGTTATGCATTTTGAAGCATTGAATTATTTTATTAAAGAATATTTATATAAATATATTATTATTAGTTATGTAAATATGTATATTATTTATTTGCGATTTTGATGTATTTTTAATTGCAGTCAATTATCAAATTATTTTCCAAAGTGTTATTAGTACAGAAATGCTAAGTTATATGAAAGTAATAGATACAAATTTATTATAATATATTGTATTATTGAGAATTTATATTATATTATCAATGTAGACAATTTATATCAAAGCGATTAGAACAAATGAAATTATATTAATTTCATCTGAGAATTGCACTTTAAATATATCTCAGTTGAATTTGAAGATTTGCAAAGCATTTTAACTTTTTTAAAGTTCGTTGCATACTTTTTGGCGTAGAATTATTATTTTCATTCATTTCACAACTCGATAATTTAAGCAACCCTGGTTCGGTTTATTACTATTCAAATAGTCCATATTTAGTGTGCTCTATACGCAAATGGAAGCCTTGGTCTATATTTATTCAAAAATGAAGGCGACCATAATCTTACAGTCAATGGCGAATGCTATAGAACTATGATGAATGACTTTTTCGTGCCTGAAAGTTTATATGGACAATCTTTAATTCCAAAAAGACGGTACTACATGGCATATAGTCAACGAAACAATTAATTTTTTGAAGCAAACTTTTGGTGAGCGCATCAGCTCCAGTCGCACAATACGGAAAAAGTGCTCAAAGATTACATTTCGTGAGATTCTTCAAATAAGGGTGTGAATTTTCAGAATTTTTTGGCTAAACAATTTTAATTATAACTAACTTAAATGGAAACTTCTTCATTTTAATGAAATAAAAAATATGAAATTTGAATACTCGTTTTTGCAGAAAAAGAAAGCCATCGTCGTCTCAGCGCGTGTACATCCCAGCGAAACGCCCGCTTCGTGGATGATGAAGGGCCTAATGGATTTCATTACAGGCGATACGTTGGCCGCGAAGAGACTACGTCATCGCTTCATATTCAAACTAATACCAATGCTCAATCCGGATGGGGTAATTGTAGGCAATACACGCAACTCGTTGACGGGTAAAGATCTAAATCGACAATATCGTACCGTTATACGGGAAACATATCCATCCATTTGGTATACAAAAGCCATGGTTAAAAGGTAAGCGAGTTGACTTTCAAACAAAACACAAGCGAAACAAGAAGATTGCTTATCATTATGAATACATAATAGAAAATGCGGGAAATTCTTAGAAAATTTCAATAAGAAACATAAAACAAATATTTTTTTTCACTATTTACTCTCTCTCTCTCTCTCTTTTGTAATCGACATTCGCCTTAACCAACCAACCACACACCGAAAGACTGATTGATGAATACAAAGTTGTCTTATACTGTGATATGCACGCCCATTCGCGTAAACATAACATTTTCGTTTATGGCTGTGAGAATAAACGTAATCCGGAGAAGAAGCTTACGGAACAAGTATTTCCGTTGATGTTGCACAAGAATGTGGCTGATAAGGTGAGTGAGTAGCCAGCCCGGCAGATGGGCAGACTTAAGTTGGAATACACACAAATACGCATTTCACGCTCTAAAAGAGCAGATAAATACACGCTTATACTTATACTGCTACTTTACTTTTGTAAATTCTATGTACTGTTATATGTTTGCAGTCCTTTTCATGTTCGCCTTTAATGCAACATAACCCAGTTTAAGATTTTGCCACATTACACATTTTTTGTTGCCACATTTTCTATGCTTTTTATTCTCCACGTTGTTTACTTTTTTCTAATTTTTTGTGCTACTTTTATTTTAACTGTACATTCTCTTTTCTCCTTTCGTTTCACATTTTCATTTTTTAATTTTTGACTCTTCTTTTACGCTTTTCATGCCTTCTTTTCGCAGTTCTCCTTTGAAAGCTGTAAATTTAAAGTGCAACGCAGTAAGGAGGGCACTGGCCGCATTGTGGTTTGGATGCTGGGCATCACAAACAGTTATACAATTGAGGCATCCTTTGGCGGCTCATCGCTGGGCTCACGCAAGGGTACACACTTTAATACGGCGGTAAGTAGATTAGTTTGAAATTGTTGTGTTTGCAGTGAAGTAAGATTTTAGAAATTAAGAAATTTTTTTATTATATAATCGTTTTAGTAAATTATTATCTAAAGCACAAAGTAAAAAATTGTTGTATTTTCGAAAAGCAGCTGAGAAAAAAGTTGTATTATTATTACGTACGCAATAGCCGGGTATTTAGTATTGCGTACTGCCATTAGACAGGTAAGGAGTCGAGTCCTGGTGCGACCAACAAACGTAATTATAGAAATTTAATTTTTCTAATTCAATTGTCCCCTCGGCCGGGAGTGTCAACGCCAAGTACATTTCTGACATGAAATAAAAGTTCCCCATAAAAATCTCTTTGACAGTCGGAACGGGTTAAAATGAACTGTGGGTGAATCCATGAAGAAGCATACCACGAATTGGAGGAGTTCGACCGAAAGTCGCTACAGCGGTTACAAAGTGCCAAAATCTATATAAATCTATGCGCCGAAATGTAGGCAACAATTTTGCATAATTTCAATTTCATTTCCAACTGATTTTTACTCCTCTGCTTTATAGTTTCGATTATTGCAGTTTATTTTCCGTCTTAAATTATTATTTTTTATTGTTTTTTTTTTATTTAATTAATTTAAATTTCTTCTAAAATTTTTTTACTTAGTTTTCTTAATTAGTTTTTAATTTTTTTATTTTGAATTTTTTCAGTTATTTTTTAAAGATTATTATTTTTAATTATATTTAAAATATTTTAATTATTTTGTTAAGTATTTTTTAATTGCTTTGAGCAATTATTTATAAATATATATTTATTTTTTTTAGTTATTTTAAATTATAATTCTCCAATTTTTTCAAATTTGTTTATCTCTTTAATTATCTTTTAACTATTATTTTTTGTTTTTTAATTACTTTTATTTATTTTTTTTATAATGCTTTTTAATTATTAGTTTTTTTTCAGTTATTATTTTTTAAAGTTTTCTTTTTTGTTTTTACTTTTTACGTTATTTTTTTAATAATTTTTTAACTTTCTTAATTAGTTTTATGAATTTTTAAGTTAAGTTTAGTTTGAATTATATTTTTTTAATATTTATATAATCTGTTAATTATTTCTAAATTATTTGTGTGTTTTTAATGATATTTTATCTATTTTTGTATTTATTTACTTATTTTTTTTTTAATAAGTACTCCATTTTTTATTATTTTTTCGGTATTATTTTAATACCGCAATGCTTTTAAGAGGTTATGAAACCATCGATAAAACTGTGTAGTACAAAATACATCAATATTATTATACATAAACTACAAATAGCCACTTACGCCAATCAATAAACATCTCTGGTTGCATCCATCGATTCACCTCACAGTTTGGTACTCACCTTGTGATGACCTCACTGAAGATAAATAAATAGAAAACAAAAAAAGATGAAAAACATTAATGAAATAACAACCAGCATATTTCCACGAAATATAAAAAAACAAACATATGTATACATTTTGTAGCAATGTCATCATCGTCAACATCGCACATTGGCATGTGGGACGTCATGGCGTATGATGAATATTAGATGTGCTTGTACTACTTGCACTTGTTGTATGTGGCACAGCATCATGTCAAGCATTGCTTACACCCTGTTATTGATAGATGCATAGATACGTAGATAGACATGTAATAACAGCTTGAGAGAAAAATACAAGCATATTAGAATAATAAATAAAGTGAAGAAATGTTGCTATCGGCTAAGCAAAAACAACAATATTGAGAAAAAATAAATAAAAAAAATTCTTAGTGTAAAGAAAAGGTTGACGCTTGAGGCAAAAAAAAAATAAAATAAATACACTAATAAAATCACAGAAATGGACTTACTACACACACAGTGAGCGACACTCAAACGTACATTTCAGTATGAGTATACACATACATTTGCGCTTACATCAATGATGCAATGAAAAATTTATTAAAAATGATTAAACACACATACTCGTAGGTACTTAGGGTATATACAGAATATATGTATGTACATGTTGTTATGAGAAATATTTCAGAAAAGCTTTATTGAAGCGCAAAAGCATCTACATATGTACATACATAAGTTTGTATGTATGTTAAATTCATATGCCAGAAATGTCTTAAGGGAGCACATCAAATGCCAGCATCTATTACTCTGTATATATGTATGTATCTACCTATATAGTATGTGTTGTACACCCTTATGTCATTTCCTTTGTTGTTCAAAATTGTTATTGAAATTATTGTTGTTGCTGTTGCTGTTGCTGTTACTGTGGTTATTGGTTTTGCTGATGACAGCAACATGCCTCATATAGATAATGTCGTGCAAGTCGTGCGGAAATTGATAATAAAAATACTGTGATAATCATAACTGCATATATATATAATGTACAATAAACTGACAGACATGGTCGGTATTATAAATATATGTACGTGTAACATATGTATGCACAAATAAGCTCGTAGATATACACAGATATGTGTACATATGACTTCCTTTGACCTATCTTGCAGCAATTTGTGGTATTTCTCATTGAATACACATTATTTTGTGGTTTTCAAATGAAGGTGATTATAGTTTTGTGAATGTAGATGAATTCTCTTGAGTGTTAGTCTCTGGTGTTTACGAATTTATTTGAAAATTGCACAGTAATTGTGGTGAATCTACAATTGTAGTTTAAAGTATTGTATTTCAAGTTTAGTAAGAAAATTTTAATTAACTAGCAAAAAATGTTTATTAAGTACATTGGTAAAGGGTATTAGAGAAGCACAAAGGCTGACAGAGCAACGCAAAGAGAGAGCACCAACCAGCTCATTCTCGCTATCAAATGGTCATATTAAAACATTTTTAATGTTTCACCGCACTCTTCATTCGTATTCAGTGGCAAAAAATAATTTAGAAATTAAAAAAGAAATTCACGTGAAAAATGATTGAAAAATGGTTCGCATAAAAAAATTAAATGAAAAAATTTTTTCACCTTTTCACATATCGTTTTATTGCCTAAAATTCAAATTAGTTTATGAGTAAATTTCAATCAAAATATATCAACGTTTATTAAAATAAAAAGAAGAAAAAGACCAACGCAAATAGAGAGCACCAGCAGCTAATTCTTGTACCGTGAAATGATGAAATAAAAATAATTTGTATGTTTCTTAGCACATTTAATTATTTTTCAGTGATGAAAAAAATATTTTAAAAATTATTATTTTCATGTAAAAAGTTGCACTGAAAATTTTTTTCACCTTTTCACCAATAGAATTTTTATTTTAATATAAATTATTAATTTTGTGAGAAAATTTCAATTAATTAGTACTTTAAATTATTTTTCAGTGATGAAAAAAATATTTTAAAAATTAAAAATATTTTCATGTGAAAAGCTGCACTGAAAATTTTTTTCACCTTTTCACCAATAGAATTTTTTTTTAATATAAATTATTAATTTTGTGAGAAAATTTCAATTAATTAGTACTTTTAATTATTTTTTAGTGATGAAAGAAATGTTTAAAAATTTAAAAATATTTTCACGTGAAAAACTGTAATGAATATATATTCACCTTTTCACCAATGGATTTTTTTTTTTGGAAACGCTAATTATTAATTTTGTGAAAAATTTTCAATTAACTAACTAAAAAATTTATTAATTAGGCTTACAATGGGAAGTAAGAACTTCAACATCTCATTCTCAGTTAAATAGTGAAATAAAAATGAAAAAAAAATGTAAAAATATTTTTATATGAAAAAGAATGAAATAAAAATAAAGAACTTACAACTTAAAAGCAGTAAAATCAACATTCTCTTATCAATGAAAATAAAAGTGTGAAAATATTTTCACATGAAAAAGATTGAATTAAAAAATTTTAACTTTTTCAAACCACTTTCGATTAAGAGAAGAAAATGACAAAATGTTTTTACATGGAAAAAATTTAAACTATAGAAAAATCAAAAACATTTTCACATGAAAAATTGAGATGGAAAAGAATATTCACAAACTGAACGTTTTTGTTCTGAGAAACAGTACCATAAAATCAATTATCTAGAAAAAAATTCATGAAAAAATAATTCCACATAAAAAATTTAAATAAAAAAAAATATTTCACAAACAACTTTCGATTAGTGTACAATGGAAAAAGTAAAAAAAAGTCAAAAACATTTCTTAAGGAGAAAACTTAAATAAAGAACATTCACTCTTTCACAAATCGAACATTTTGTTTTGAGAAACAGTGACATCAATGACCTATGAGAAAACTTAAAGTAAAATTTTTTTCCACATGAAAAAATTAAATGAAAAACTTTTCACTGCTTCACGGGATACTTTTTAATGGGATTTAGTGGATCAAAAAAAAATAAATAATTAAATAAATAAATAAATAATTTTAAGTGAAAATTGTAAGAGTACTTGGACATATATAAAATTGAAATGAAATCGTACTTTTTGTTCTGAAAAAAAGTTATACTAATTTTCATGTGAAAAAATATTTTTTTTATGTAATTTCACCTGAAAAATTGTGAATGTTTTTTTTTTAATCTTTCGATTATATTTAGTACGATGAAAAATGTAATGTAAAAATACTTTCGCGTATGATTCACCCTTTCAATAAGTGAAAATTAGCTGTGAAAATTAAAATGAAAACCTTTTTCATTTCACATTATCACAGAATGAATCGCCTAAGTTTTGTTCATTTGACGCTTTTGAAGACTTTAAATCA